>VSMD01066736.1:0-10293 GCA_008750895.1 Mirza zaza | reverse complement strand
TAGCTCACAGCAACCTCAAACTCCTGGACTCAAGCGATCGTCCTGCCTCAGCCTCCTGAGTAGCTGGGACTACAGGCATGCGCCACCATGCCTGGCTAATTTTTTCTATATATTTTTAGTTGGCCAATTAATTTCTTTCTATTTTTAGTAGAGATGAGGTCTTGCTTTTGCTCAGACTGGGTTCAAACTCTTGACCTTGAGCGATCCACCTGCCTCGGCCTCCAAGAGTGCTAGGATTACAGGCATGAGCCACCACGCCCAGCCGTGATCACATCTTAATTTAACTAATTACATCTGCAAAGATCCTATTGCCCTAACTAGGTCAACTTCCAAGGTTCTGGGTGGACATGCATTTGGGTGACACTGTTCAACCCAGTGGAGAGAATATTTATCTGCTTAGTTGTAACTGCTGAAAATGCCAAAGGCAAATTCAGAAGTGTCTGGAACAAGTGAGGAACTCTTGTTTTAGGACTGGCTTTCCTAAATAATATTCAAGAGCTTGAAGTTTACTGACTCTCTAGGCATTAAAGCCAGACTTATCTCCTTAGGGCTTCACTTTGGTTTGAATTATTAGCTCCAAACACTTACATTTGGCTTGGGAAAAAAATCTGTCTTACTCAGCAACACTGAGACAAGGTTATTAACCTCAATATTAGATTCACATTTTTATCAGCGATTTCAAAGTGGTGCTGGAAGGCCAGAAGATAGCCCTCCGTCTCTCTTTCATCAAAAAACCTCCACAACTTTGTTTACATTTGATTTTTATTATAAAGGCAGAAACGATGAAATAACGTATATTAACCACATGTTACTATAACCAGAGTTCATGAAATGGTTTTATTCTACGGAATTTATGTTTCGTGCACATATGTTATGACATGAAGTGATCACGAGAAAGATGTTTATGTATAAGCACTTGCTAAACTTTCTCAGGATACATAAATTAAATCATGATTTAAACATAAAAGATGGAGAAACTCTACTTTGGTGCCTGTAATTCCCAGGCACTAAAGTTTCCCTCTTGCTAGCAGGTGGCATTGCTTTTTCTCCTCTCTCTTCATCCTCACATTATCCCTCCTGCCCCTTCCTCCCTCTGTGGGAGTTTCAAGAGATAAAGATGGGAACTTATCTGTCCTGGCACCCAAGCTTCTTTCTGAGCCCTCTGGAGACATTCCCAACTAGATAGCAGGTTCCAGATGCTGGACTGAGCACACGCTATAACTCCTCTTCTTCCCCAACCCATATTTTTGCAAATGTCTAATGTATTTATAAGCACACAGCCATGCACAGAAACAAGAAAAGGAAATCTCTGTAGACAAGAAAAGGAGCAATCTCTAAACCACAGAGGCAGAAGGAAACCCACAACTGTGAGTAAGTGGGGGCCTGTCCCACTTCCTCGGAGGACCCAGGTCTGAGCCAGGCCACACAGGCAGGGCAGGGGACGGGGGCTCCATGCCAGGGTGGGGTCAGCACTGAGCTGCCCACCCAGGGACCGTGGTCTGGCAGCAAACTGCAGCCATGTGGCTGCGGCTGCCGCCATGTTCCCTGCGTATTGTGGGCGCCCAAAATCCTGCCCCCACCAGGGCCCAGGCTGAAGCCACTGTGACATCGTTCCAGCAGGAGCCCTCACATCCCAGGCAACTAAGAAAGGGGACGTCCAAGAACACCCAGCAGCAGGAAGACAGGCCACAGGCAGGAGGACTCAACTCTTATCTCAGACAAGGAAATAAAGGAGGAAATAAAGAAGGAAATAGCATCTATTCCTTTTCTCAAGGAAATAAAGGAGGAAATAGCATCTATCAAACAAAAGTTGATGGCTGTTGGAAAAAGGCATTAGAAATTTTGGAATTGAGGGAAATAATTATTGAAACAAAAACCCAACAGATTGGTTGACTATTAATCTGGATATAATTCAAGAGTGAATTCATGAAATGGAAAACCAAACTGAAGGAATCAGCCTAAATGAATCACCAATATATATATATGTGTGTGTGTGCGTGTGTGTGTGAAAAAAGTTAAAGAACAAGAGGATTAATCTATAAACTTCCACATTTATCCAGTGAGTTCTAGACATGGAAAATAGAGAGAATCCCCAAGGAATAGTGTTTGCAAGTAAGAATTTTCCAGGAGAAAAGAAAAAGACCTGAGTCTTTCATAGAAAAATAGATAGAAAAATATCGCACAAAGTGCCAAGCAGAATTAATTTTTTAAAAATCCACATCTAACACATTTTTTCTAAAAGTTTAGAACATGTAAGGGTAAAAAGAAAAATATTAAAATCTAGGAGAGAGAGAGAGAAACAGAGAGAGAGAGAGACCCACCCACACACACGCACAGATATAGGCCTCATAAAATTTCCTCCAGACATGCACGTTTAAAAAGTAAACAATTCCTCTGTCTCAAAGTTGGATCTTTTCAGGGAAATATTTTGCACTTTTAAGTATCATCTCCCTCAGTTTCTGGGTCTCAGTGGGCGCAAGGGGCAGACAGCCAATTCTAGTGTTTCTCAGCTTCCCTGTGAATCGCTGCCTCTAAGTCAAAGCTTCCCTCTGCCTTCCCCCAGCAACCTCAGGAAACCTCTCATTTGCTCTCCTTGCGGCCTCAGCACGTAAGGACAACTTTTGAAACTGAGCAAATAAATAAATAAATTGTACTTGAATTGCTCTTTTATTAACAATGACATTTACCCCCCAAAAGTTCCAGAGACCTCTTTCTCTTTCCTTTTCTACCATAAAGAGATCCTTGGATATATTTCTGAAGGAAACTTTTTCCCAAATGACATTTTTGGAAAGTTTTTCTCTCATTTTTTTCCCTTACTCTTTTCTTTATAGCAGAGTTGGACACAGGCTCTATAAACAATTTAAGTAAATTTAAATTTAAGTCCATTAAAGATTTAAGATGTTTTTTATTTTCTTCTATAGTTCTATGATGTTTTATCTTAATAATTATATCTAAAATACTCTATCAAAGAGAAAATTTTCAAAGGGTAAAACAGACCTACGATTTTCACTACAATACTGAGGGACTTAAAGAAAAATTTTCAAGGAAACAAGCTTTGTTATGAGCCCACTGAGTATATTTTTTCCGTCTTCTAATGGTGGAATAAATAATGAATGAATTCCAGAAAAAGCCATGCAGAAGAAAGGTTTAAAAGTGTACTATTGAAGTGACCCAACAAAGCAACAGCTTCCCAAGTTAAGCTGCCTAGAGTACCCCTTCCCCGGCTGTACCACTCTCCTTGGGATCCCCTCGTGACTTTGGAGAGGTCAGTCCAGTAAGAACCAGAGATCCTGCAGGGACATCTTCCCCAGCCATCTTGCATCCTCCACATCCTACTCCTAGCAGAAGTCCAGGTGCTGTTAGTTGCAGTCACTTGGTTGCAGATATGTCCCTTGGACATTGCTGGGTAGCCCAGCAGAGTGTTCGCATGACAGATGAAGGGGCCCATTCATGCCCAGACAGGGCTCCTCTCTTGGGAAGGGAGTGGCAAGGACAAAGGTGATTCAGTTGTCAGCATACACAGATGATTTCAGGTGTAACCCCATCCATGCCCAACAAATACTTGTGGAATTAGCAATTTAATTAGTGAACCAGAGATCTCTCCAGCTCCATTCTTATTAATGAAGATTTGGGCAGTAATAGTCTTTGACAGTCATGAGAGGGAGCAAAGTAAAACTGGAGTGGGGATTCTCCACCCCCATTTCACCAGCGGTTACCTCCATGCTGCCTTATTGAGGGTGCCAGAGGATGGACAGTCCCGGTGGAGGAGTTTCAACAGGGTGCACCTTTAGCAGGGGACCTTCGATGGCCCTCAGCTTCCAACAGCAGTGGAAGCAGCAGGGTCTTCATGAGCATCTGAAGTCTTTGCAGCAGGGTTGATACAAGGGTCTGAGCCAGATGGGCGTTTGGGAGGTATGGTCACTGTCACCTGGGGGGTGAGATGGCTGTGACTACAGCAGGCAGGACATACCTGTGGTGACTCCCAGACCTGACAGCATTGGAAGGAGAGGCATGCATCAATCAGGGTTCAGGTATGTGAAACTGAAAATATTCAAGCTATTTTTGGAGAAAGGAAGATTCAATACTCTTTGAAGGGATTAGGATTTTACAGAACCCCTGGGAGAGCTAAGAGTGCACTGGAGAGTAGTCTCCCTCTGCTGAGGATGTGGGGCTCAAGAGGCCAGCACGGGAGTGGGAGAGTTCAAAAACACATTGGCAGGCTGCTGTCCAGTACGTGTGGACTACAGCTGCTTCTCAGCACCACTGAAGCTGGTGCTGGAACCTGGATGTTGAGTCAAGCAACCCAGCCTCCCAGGACTGTAGCTGCCCAGAGCTGCACCACAACTCCACCTTCCAAAGCAGTCAAGTTCATCATAAACGAACCATCTAGAACCTTAGCTGCAAGGGAGTCTTACAAGCGTTTCCTTCCTTCCTTCCTTCCTTCCTTCCTTCCTTCCTTCCTTCCTTCCTTCCTTCCTTCCTTCCTTCCTTCCTTCCTTCCTTCCTTCCCCTGTCATACAGGAAACCACACAAAAAGTAAAGTTGCATGGAACATGAATGCCAATTCTTCAAATTCTCTGTATCTACCATGTGAGTGGGGCGCTGGATTTAGAAGTGGATGTTAAGTCAAGGAGTAGCATCAGAAAATTGCCAGAAGTCTGAGGGGGGAGGGGGGCATGGGCAATGTATGTAACCTTAACACTTGTACCCCCATAATATGCTAAAATAAAAAATAAATTAAAAAAGAAAAATGCCAGAAGTCCTAAAGCAATAGATGGAGATGAAACCAGGAAAATCTGATTTGTCACTATTATGCAACTACTCTAGATTTCGCAGGCTGTGGAAAAATACAGACGGTGCATACTTCACAGGGTTATATTAAAGATTTATTAAGACAAAAATAAAAGGTATGTGCACACTGTAAATAGTAATTTTAGGTGAAAAACAAACACACACAACTCTTTGTTCTAAGGAGTCAGAAATAAATCCTGTTGGACAAATTCTAACCAGGACCCTCTTATAGAAAGTTTAAGGAAGTAATGGTGAGTACTTGGTGTTTATCTTGATAAGTGAGGACTCCTGGTAAAATGTGAGTCCCTTTTCCAACTGCCACCATCCCACGGAGATTTAATTAACCTTTAGCAATAGCTCTGACCTACAGCTCCAATCTGCTCTTTCATCTGAAAGCTGGCATCTGGCATCGTCACCTGCCACAACCCAGAGAAAGGACCGGAAGCCCATCGTTCCCACCCAGTGGAGAGTGTGCCTGACAGCCACCTTCTCCTATTCCGTCCCCACACCGACAACTCCCGCCTCTGAGGGCTGGCACTGTGCTGTCCCTCCTGCCTCTGACCTAGCCAACAGCAACTTGTAGGTGTCAGGTTAGTGCCACAATTCTTGCAGAGATGTGCTTCATTTTATTAATTCACTAATACAGTGAATTGCTATCTCGGTTTTAGGAAAGCTGTTAGAACAGATCTAAAACCTGACCTTGGAATTAGTCTTTAACAGAACTTTTATATATGAGCCAACGCGGTCAAAGAGAGGAAGGGAACAAGGGAAGGAAGGGAGGGAGGGAGGGAAAGAGCTCTATGCATATTCTGTACTTTAAAGAAAAATCAACCCAGAGTGGCAAAACAAGTGCAAGCCCGTTTGGACAGATTTAGGCTGGATTTACTACAGGGAGCTCTACCCGACACATCTGGGCTCAAAGCCATTGTATTTTTCCATTAGTCACAGCTCAATTCCCCTCGGTTCTGTCCCAAAAAGCCAGAGCTGAATTTGGAGGATCGCTCCCTGCTCCTGTGGCACAGCCTGAATAAGAACAGCAAACAGGCTGAAGACACTGAAGACACAAAGCCCACTTTCCCCTGACGCTTCGAGACTTGGGGACCTGCCAGGGTCTCCCCCAGGAGTCATTTGTCTTATGGCAACACAGACCAGCTTGGTCTATTTTAATAAATATCCCTCTGAGTTCATATGAAAGATGGGGACTAGCTAGTGGGGGAGAATGCCCCAGAGTCTGGTGTGTTAGTGTGCGGAAGAAGACTCTTGAGCGAAATAATGACCATTTCCTCCACCCGTCGCTGGAAATCCCACTGGGCTTAGCGCTGTGCACAGAATGAAGGGCTCAGCTCAGCTCTGGGTCACTGTGAAGGCGCTTTCCATGCAGTGAACAGTTTGCTCACCTGACTCATTTCCTGTTCAGCATTCAATAGCAGTTTATACACAGGTGCGACATAGTTGCCATTTTTGACTGTGTTTTGTTCTTCTTTCCTGCAAGTTTCCCGTCCACATCTTCTACTGCAAGAGAGACGAGACTGGCCTTGACCCCATCCCGAAACGGACGCCGGCATGGTGGTACTCAGAGTTACCCGCATTTACGATCTTGCTCTGCAGAAGGAAGAGTTAGGATCTGGGGTTAAAGCAAGTGCCAACTTCTGTTTCCCTGAACCTCAGTTTCTTCATCTGTAAAGTGGGAAAGTCAGAAAAACTATCACACAGGGTTGTTCAGAAGTGAGATAATGTTCAGGAAATATCTTAAATAGTAAAGCTATATAAATCTATATAAATATTATTATTAAACAGGTGCAGAAAAAAAGTTTAGGTCACTCAAATAGATATTTCAGTGTCTAACTCATTAAATTTGCTCTTTAACAATATCGCTGAACTTTAAGAATCTCAAAGACAACATCATGGTGTTAAAATGAGTTTGCTACAGATTCAAATGATAGCTCTTTCCCCCACTTCGCTGTTTAACTCTGAGTAAATCCTGCTAGCAGGTTGAATTATTATATGAAATGGCCATAACTGTTACAAGAGGTTTATATAGCAGCAATATGTGCTGTGTGTTAGCTCTTTAAAGGAAAGCTAAGACTAAAGGCTAAGGATGTAGTTTGGGAAGCTCTGCACGGTCTTGTTTCTTGGTTCCCCTTTATTTTGACACCTAAGCCTCTGTGATTCAATTCACTTGGCCCCCGCCACCCTGGCTGAGTCTCCCAAGATCAGTGTGGCCCTAATCACCTTGGTAAGAGCAGCCAAGGGTTCCCCCTCTACAGCTGGCAAAGCCAATGTCTGGTGTTGTCAACACTGCGGTCACCTTCCTGGCCCATGTTTGTTGGAGATTCTGTTATATTTGAGATTCGTAGGGCCACAATACAGAGAGACAGAGTTACTGAGGCTGTGATTATCAAAAGGAGTTTTATTGTCTAGCTCGAGCTAGGGTCTGAGCCCCCAGAGTGCCAGCGCAGTGGCCTCTTCTTCGGGCGGGGACTCCCCCTTTGTGTGCTAGTGACCCTTTTATAGCTAAGTTGTTTACACACTGATCATGCATCCGCCCCCACAGTGATTCTTACTTCATCCTGCCCCTGATAGGCTCTAATCTGTTCCGGGTCCTGGCTGAGAAACTCTGGTTTCTGCGGGGTTTTTTTGTCTTTTTTCTCTGCATCTCATAATGTATTTATAATGCCTTGCGGTTAGCAAGCAAGCAGTAAACAAAAGCTGGAAGGTGTCCATTGTCCTTATAGCCCAGTATCTTACAATTCTTCTCCTAGTCCTTGGCCCTTCTCTCCAAGCAGAGGTAAGGAGCGTCAGATAAGAAGCCAGGGAGACAGGCCTCTGATGGAGGTTGGGTGAGGAGGGAAGACACCCTACAGGCAAGGCGGCCCATCTACTGCACCTGCTGACCTTGGCTTTCCTGGAAGTGTGAATATTACCCACAAAGCAGGGGTCACCAAGGGGCCAGGCAAACAAATAAGATTTATAATATGAAAATTTCTTTTTTTATATATTTATTTATTTTTAATATGAACATTTCTTGTCTTCTCTCAGCTGGAGACTTTTCTGTTTTCTTTTCTTTTATTCTGGAGATAAACAAAACAAGAAATGAAACTCAAAAAGGCACAAGGCATTTGTTAAGGCAAATAAAGAATCCAATTTAACATCCCTCATGCTAAATTCTTTCTCTGATTCATAAATCAGATCAAACCTTAGAGACCGAATCGATTTCTGTTGGAAGGTTTAGGCCTCTCTGGCTTCCTGAGCCTTGCTCAGTCTGGAACAGTGCCTGCCCCAAGAGCCCATGCATTTCGTCACTGGGTATCTGTTAGGTATTTCCCTATAGCTTCCACTTCGTGGTTGGGAAATTGGGCTTCATGAGGTTTAACCCTGGACACCCAAGTATCCTGAGCTCTGGAAGTTGCTGAGAATTTGTATGACTTATGCCCAATATGGCTTTAAAAATCAGAAGGTCTTTTATAATTTCCAGAAGATTCTCAATCAGTGTATGTAATTGTGGCTATTTATGAAATGCCTGTTATAGTCTAAGTACTGCAGGGGTACTCAAAAAGACAAAATAGGGTCCCTTCAGTCTTCCTATCTTGTTAAGGGATCAGCAGGATCATGTTCATCAAATCCTTTCAATGTCCTCCTGCATTAATCAGAGTTGCAAGAATGGAACCCATCCAAGGTAGGTTTTGCAGAAAAGGAATATACTTATTAATGGGTGTTAGGGAACTTCCAGAGATTCAAGCTAGGAGTTCTCATAACTTGGAGGCCCTGTGGCCTCTGAAATCACAGCATCTTTCTCCCATACTCTACCCCCTTTGCCAGAAAATGGCATATTCTGAGTACCTGCTTCTTCGTTTTTAATTGAGTGACTGATTAGCCAAGTGTAGGTCTTGTGGCTGCACATTAGGCGCCAGAGAGGCTGAGAAAGATTGCATGGTGATCAAAGTTTGGCTTCTACCTAGAGAAGGCTGGACTCATTCCACAGGTTCCCCAATACAGGGAAGTATTAAGGATTCTGGCACCCACACAATGGCAAATATTCACCAGTCCACTGCAACGGCGCTAGCTAGCTGATGCCCTCATCATTCCATGCTTTGTTTCATGTGGTAGTCTGCTAACTGTTCTTCCCCCTTTCTAACTTTGCTTTCTTCATCCCTTACTCTACGTAATTTCTAGATTCATTTTCTAAAATGCAGCTCACCACACCTGCAATGACTCCCTATTAAAATGTCAATATTGTCAGCAGGGACCGAGCATTAAGCGATCAATGCCAGTGTAGTCCATGGAGTTAATCTGGAGAGCAGGCAGCACCCCAAGAGAATGGAACGCAGCACAAGCAAACCTTGTAAGAGAAAAAAGGCCCCAGGGACGGTGAAACCCCTGACTCAGGGGGCCCAGGCCAATGGAAGATTTGGAGTGGGTGGAGCAGCACTAACGGAGCAGTTCTTTGTCACTGGGCACGTCCTCGGTGCTGACGTGAGCTCTGGGAACACAGGTGAGGGAGACCCAGTCTGGTCTGGGAATCGGAGCCTGCAGAGGGCAAGTGAGTGGAGGATGAGCTGTTCAGTGGCTGTTTCTGGAACTTAGCCTGCCACAGCCCTTCATCCCCCAGCCCAAACCTATACCTCGTTCATTTCCACAACAATGTAGCCCAAGAAGACGTCTTGTTTTTACCATCTGGAAGAAGAGGGGCCTCAGCATAAAAGGAAGGAGCTTCATCAGAAGGGGGGGTTCCATGCTGGTATCCATTTAGTCCAATTTCCAGCTGTTTAGGTCAACGCATTTTTGCAGAGATGGAGACAATAGATGGGTGGAGAAATTCAACACTGTCCATCCCTGAGTGAAGAGGTTCCCTTCAATTAGCATTTAGGATCTAGGGTATCATTTATTAATAGATAACTCTTCAATCCATTGCTTTCATCTTTTAGTCCAGGACAGAAGTTGGAGCTTATAATTGCTCAGACTGTCTGTGGCTTGGTTTCTCGTGTCTGACACGGGGACCAGAGTATTTTTTTTTCTGTAAATGCCTTTAATAAATCATTATTATTATAGTAAAAAACATAGAGTATTTAAAA
Organism: Mirza zaza; assembly: GCA_008750895.1. Taxonomy (NCBI): domain Eukaryota; kingdom Metazoa; phylum Chordata; class Mammalia; order Primates; family Cheirogaleidae; genus Mirza; species Mirza zaza. The sequence goes on along the minus strand of VSMD01066736.1, from coordinate 430 downwards.
AATGTATCCATATATAATCTGCTTTCACTTTTAACATGAACATTATGTAGCCCCAAGTACTGGATTATATAGCAATGAAGCCAGATATGCCAATTAAAACTTCTAGGAAGTATTTTTTATTTATAATATATATATATATTAGATTTATGTAAACTTTTAATAGACTTTTTTTTCCGGCATATTATGGGGGTACAGATTTTAAGGTTTCAATAAATGCCCTTTCCCTCCTCCCCCCACAAGTCTGAGTTTCCAGCATGACCATCCCCCAGATGGTGCACATCTCACTCATGTATGTATATACCCGCCCCCCTCCCCCCTGCCCAATACCCTATTACTGTAGTACCTATGTGTCCACTTAGGTGCTGCTCAGTTAATACCAGTTTGCTGATGAGTATATGTGGTGCTTGTTTTTCCATTCTTGGGATACTTC
>VSMD01066734.1:22500-59945 GCA_008750895.1 Mirza zaza | reverse complement strand
TGGGTCTGGTAGCTGAGCATTCAGTGAATGGCCGCGGGTTTCAGACCAGTGCCGAGCGAAGGAGCCGCAAAGGCAAAGCCGAAGAGCGCTGGTGGCAGCTCCCAGTGAAAAAAAGCTGGGGTGGGGGTCACGCCCGCTCCCGCCCCGTCCTCTGCAAACCTTTATGAATAGATGAGCAGCTGCCTGCGTCTCTCCAACGTGGGGCAGACAGTATGAACTTTATGCACCGTCCTGGGGTATGAGAAAAGAGAAGGAAAAAGACGGCTTCGTCCACAGACACTGAGATCCTGTTGATGCTCTTCTGCATATTCCAAAACCATTTTCTGAGCTTCAGCCACTTGGCACCAAGCTACTTCTGCAAGGATACGAGATGAAGACAGTCTTTGTCTTCATAGAGCTCAAAGGTAGGGCGTGGAAAGGAACCTTCGGCTCATTTTAATACAAGACAAAAGGCTGTAAGCATCATCCTTATAGGCCAAATGCTAGGAAAAATGTAAAAGCGGGAGAGATTTTTATCTTGTCTATGAAGATATAAATAAATGCTTGTTGAAATGAATTCATACGCTAATAACCAAAGGCCAAGGAAATATGAGAAGCCACAGGCCAAGGAAATATGAGGCTGGACTAGGGCACAGAAAAGACCCCTCAGAGGTAGTGCCTGCCTTCATTCATGCATTCATTTATTCATTCATTCACTAATTCACATGCAGGAATTTGCCTAGGAAGAGAATGTCTGAATCAGTGGGCTAATAACTGCCCACGAAGCACAGAGCTGGCACGAGGCCTGAAAGGCATCAGTACAAAGGGCTCTATGGAGCCTGGAACATTTCACACACTCAAGAAGTGGAAAACTAGCAAATCTTTCTGGAAAGCCATTTGGCAATTAAAACTATGTGTACTCTTTGACCCCAGGATACCCTCCTGGGAATATATACTTGGAAATAATAAAAGCACCCACATGTAAATATCCAGTGGCATTGTTTGAGATGGCCCACAACCTGAAACAGCCTGAACATCTACCAGTAAGGCACAGTGGTTCCCCCTCACCCAGAGGCGACACATTCCAAGACAGCTCAGTGGATGCCTGAAACCACAGATAACACTGAGCCCTATACAGGCTGTTTTTTTCCTATACATGCATACCTATGATAAAGGTTAATTTATAAATTAAGCACAGTAAGAGATTAACAACAATAATAATGAGAGAACAATTATAACAATATACTATAGTAAAAGTTATGTGAATGTGGTCTCTCTCTCTCTCTCAAAATGCCTTATTGTACTGTACTCACCCTTCCTCTCATGGCCTGTCGATCTGATAACTGAGTGGGCTACTAAGTCACTAATAGGCAGTGAATGTCTACAGTGTGAATAAACTGGATAAAGGCATGATTCACATCCTGAGTGGGACCGAGTAGGACAGCTTGAGATTTCATCACTCAGAAAAGCACACAATTTAAAACTTCTGAGTTGTTTATTTCTGGAATTTTCCACGTAATATTTTCGGACTGCCAGCAGGTAACTGGAACATGGCAAGTGAAACTTCCGTGGATAAGGGGGACCTAGTGTAATGGCTATGCAAGTGTGGGCCAGTCACACCTAGAAGAGTTTGCAGCTAGCGAGATGCTGAGGGAAATCTCTCTCCGGAGCAATGATCATGACTTATTTTTAAGTGAGAAACTCAAAACTGCGTAGCAATTAATTCCATTTTATAGAAAATAAATAAAATCCATGCACATGTACATGTTTTTATATATCTGTATGAGCACAAAGAAAGGTAAGGAAGACAGAGACCAGGCTGTTTTAGGGGTCACCTAAGATGTAGGGGGGAAATGAAATGGAGAAAAGGGAAAGATTAAAAACTTACTTTAACCCTTTTTTTATCATGAAATGTCAAGTCTTTATACAATTTTGTATTGCTATTTTTAAAGAGCATGTATTGTTTTATAATTTTAAAAAGCAGTCAGTTAAGAACACGTGAGTAAGTAGTGGCCGGCACTAACATCACTGCTGCTGTCGTCAGCAGCATCACCACCATCGTCATCTGTCAGAGGCTGGCATGGTCACCTGCCCTGATTTTCACTGTGAACTCAGGTGAGGAGGGCCATGCTGGATGGATACTCCAGGACAGTGTTTCTTAAACTGAGAGTTATAACTCATTAGTGGGTCATGAAATCAATTCAGTAACACTTTTTTTTAATGAAATAGAATATAATAGAAAACTTAAGATAACCTCACCTATTGTAAAGTCCGCTTCTGATACACTGACACACACTTATATACTATATTGCCATGGAAAATATGTTTATTACTGGAAGCCACTGCTCTAGGAGAAAAATCTTTATGCCCAAGGAAAGAAGCCTTTATTTTTCCTAATGGGAATGGTAAAGCTAAATCCCTTATAATTATAAAGAATACAAATACTTATAATTTTATATTAAAAGTATCTAACCTTCATAACAAATAATGCACATGTGCACTTATTGAAAGCAACAGTTCTTACATTACATGTGGGATTCCAAGTTGGAAACACGTCTGGGTACGCTTGACATGTGAGTGCTTATGGGTCCACATGACCCATAGCTTACATACACTAGAGCTGTTATTTCAATACAAAACACGTATGTCCTGGGGGTGGGGTGCTCACGGACAGCACCCTGATGGTGTGCTCCATGTGCATACATGTGTGAGCCCCAACAAAACCTGTGTTGTGACCACGGAGGAGCACAGAGGCAGTGTCACTGGCGAGCCTCTACACGCCACGATGAAGCTGCAGAGGCACCGTGTCACACTCAGCTTAAAGAGAGCCATCTCCAAGGCAAAAGAGTGACCAGTCCAGGCTGCCTGCAGGAGCGCTGCTCCATGGGACTGGGCGTCCCTCTCTTCCGGCACCGGTGGGCATCCTGTGTGCACAGACACCCCACATGCCCCCTCTAATCGTGACGGCCGTGGCACCAGGCGCTCGGGCCTAGGCACATCAGCCATCTCACACCACTTCCTCCTCACACCCACCCTATCATTTCACAGACCAGGAAACTGAGGCAGGTGACGCACCTAAGGTCACAGAGCTGGGACAGGGCGGAGCTCCTGTCATCACAGGAACAGGCACAATGTAGCTCAAGGTGAGAGTGTTGTCTGAATCCACTAGGAACAGGAGCAGAACACAAAAGATTCGACCAGGGACCAGGGGATCTGACGTTACGCTTCCTCAACAGGAATACCAAATCAAACAACAATATCCCAGAATCAAAAGCAAAGACCTTTCATTAATTTATCTGCCAATACTGGCCTTTTTTTCCTGCTAACACCAAGCATCTTAAGCAACTGAAGACCTAATTTTTAAAAAATGAAAAATTTCCTACATTACTAATTTACAAAATATTCTCAGATAATCAATAACCCTTACAAAATATTTTCTCATAGAAAGTTGTTTTAATTCCAGTACTTCTTCTGCCTTGTCCTAGTCAAGACTGTGAATCAGGGGTGGAATTATGTGTTTCGTTTTGTCACATGATGGGAAGAAGCATTGCTCAGAAGAGCAATAAAAAGGACCCATCACTTAAAAGAGTTTAGCACCTTCTAGGTACTATTGAAGTTTTTGGCAAATGTTTCAAATGCATTACTGCAAAACAAAGGAAATCACATGCTAGTAGGGGCCTTGAGTGATCTGTCAATCCAGGAGGTGAGAGTTCATTAATGATGTCCCAGTTGAAGGTCGATTTGATAAAGTTCTTCAGCTGTCTTCTCTAAAACTGCAACAAACGAAGTATGGGCCCTTTCATCAGGGATGCAGATATAACAGGGTGTTTCACATACATCTTAGAGGCAATAAATACACATCACCACTATTTTCTGACAAATAGGCAATAAAATCAAGTTGTCTGAATATTTTTAAAAGAGCAGCATTTCCCCATAAGTCTGTCATTCGTAAAAATACTTCATTTGAAATACCACAGCTAAAAGAGAAAAACAACAGTTTTCATTTCAAGCATATAAAAGTGCCTCTAGGTACCTAAAGCCAGCTGAGGTTTATATTTGGGCAAGGAGCAGGTAAAACGCACGATGTTGGTATGTTTCTGTGCCTACATAACAAATGCTGCTTCAGAAACTACCCAAAGACCTTATATTGCATATCATCATGAAAATTACTAAAATCACTAAAATTTTCTAACAGAAAAACAGTTTATTTAAAGAAGAAATAGTATTTTTTCCCACATTTCTTCCATCGAATTCAGAAATCACTGAAACAATGATTGCATAAAGATATTTCTAGAAGATTCCAGTGAATTGCCCTTGAGTTGGCAGTTCTGGCTTTCCCCATAATCACTAATTCACACATACCTATCAAGAAATCGTTCCTGTCTCCATTTTGTAGCATTCTCAAAAGCAGAAAGAAATATCCAGTATAGGCAATGATATTATACCTTATTTTAAGGCCAGGGAAAATGACTCACTTTAGGATCTAGAATAACCACACACACGTCTACACACAACTGCCATGGGCCATGTGATTCAGAAACCTCTGTGACCCAGCTCGTCTTCTATGACCAGACCTGGGATGCTTCGATCCGCCTGATTTCTGGGCTTTACTGACTCAAAACTTACAATGAACAGACACCCTGCCTCCAAAAACAGCTTTGCAATTATTTTAGAAATGGAACCTAATTTATAAAGTAATGACACATGCCTATCAATAATAAGCAATACTACTTTTAAAAATGAATTCCTTTTAAAGAAGTCATGGTTCCTTACTGCACGGTTTCATTGATAATAGGTCTTTTTTTAAAAATTGTTATTTAAAGCATAGAAGTGTCTGTTTCCATTGAAATACACTTAGTTTCCTATTTAAAGTCATTTGAGTGTCTTTATGCATTAAAGTGTTATCATTCTTGCCTTGGCCAATATCCCTATGAAAATAGCTCCCAAATTAAATTCCTAATAAATTAATAATTCAACTTCATTAAGTAATTTAATTTCTTTAGTGAGCAATAAATAGTTCTTATGACATTCTTCTAGGACATAAGTACAAATGTTATTTTTCTTCATTAGCTCAGTCTCCTCCTAAGTACCAGAAGTGAAATACACACGCAAAAATGTGATCTGTTGGTTGCCTTTTGTTTTTGTGACTGCAGCGCCACTGCAACAATTCCATTGTGTTTCGCAGAAATCAAACAATTCAGGCAGCTATGTTCAGTGAAAAGCAATTTCCTAGAAATGTTAAAAACCTGGACTTTAATTCCTTCATTTATGTTTAGTCTACATATATATATTTTAATAATATCAAGAAAATCTCACAGGTAGGTGGCATTTTCCTAATACTATTATTAGAGACTGTATCATACACAAAATCTAAAACAGTTATATTTTAAGAAGAGACAATTGGCTTCTATTATATCCCCAGCTATGTTAGGGGAAAAAAATAGTTAGAATATAAAAATTATTATATATAAGTATAAATAGCATGTCACCTGTATTTAGCATATTTGTTTCCTATTGAGCTAAATGTACCCTGGTGGTCAAATTCACACATTTAAGTAACATTTCCTACAGCTCTACCAGGCCTGGAAGAGCAGCCCACCACCTCCACAGAGGTGTGAAAACGAAAAGCAGAGGTGAACAGGCAGACGTGGATCCAACCAGACCCACACATGCTGAAACAGCACAGTGAGCGTTATCTTCTTCCAAAAGCAATATTAGAGAAAGCATCCCAGATGGCAGAGCAGGAAGAAAGGAAATATACATGTCAGAAGAACAGAACCAAATAGCTTCCAGTGAATTCAACTAAAAAATATATATACATTAAAGCAGATGCCAAAACTATGTTTAACCACTGAGACAATACATGCAAAGATGTTTCCGTAAAATAAAGAATCTATACTACCAATTATTGAACATACATAGTCAGGTAAAGCCACAACCATTTAGAATGCAAATGGGGAGTCATTTGGGGAGGCTGAGTTTTCTGGAGAGTTGAAGGTTTCCCCTTTTAAACAGAATTTTATAAAACATGTTTTAAACACTAGAAAATCTACCTGAAAATATACATGCTTTTGCCACGCTATTTAAAGCATGTTGAACACAATAAAAATTTTCATGACAACTAGAAATAATATCAGTAAACCATCACTGATGAGCACAAAGGGGCAAAGAACTATTCGATTTCCAATAAAAGGCCTATGATGCAGTGACTTGCATATTACTTATTCCTTTACTATAGTTTTTTTCCCTTTCTTCTCCCTCACTATTGGGTCATCTGCTACCATTTCTCACTGTTATCTGGGTGCCTTTCCCCTATTTCCAGGATGCTACTTTGAATTTGTTGTAGCCTAGAAGAACAGATATTCATGAATATTAGAACTGTGTGTAACAGAAACATAAAATTTAAGCAGTGAGTGAGAACCTGGAGATGCTCTGAGTAAATAATTAATTCCGTATATGGACTTCTGATGCTCAATGTCTTTTTATCCTTTCCAATTCTGAGTTCTGTTCTAGAAAAATAAAGATGGTAATTAATTGGTTTCTACATAGGTGGGGTTTTTTAACTGTGTTTCACAAAAGATATATTTTTATTAATGTCTGAAATCCTTACTTATGTACTATCATATTAAATTATCCTAGAGTCCCACTGAGTGGTGGGTTTCCTGATTACCTTTTTAACAGGGAAAAAACAAGGTGATTCTCAAAGACATGTAACGTACTTATGAAAGCTGAACAAAAACATGACTGACTGTCAATTCTTTGCTTTAACTTCTAAATTTGCAATGTATTCATATAGCAAACCAAAATTTAATTTTCATTTAAAGAACTGAATACAATCATGAAAAAAAGGAGAATTATTTTATATTAGGTTAATATTGACCATGAGAAATGACCCAAAATACACGAATATTGTAACAGATACTACCCAAGTCCCAGGGCCAGGACCTAAAGGACATTGACATTATTCAACAGAAATTAGGCATGTACACCAAAAATAAAAAACACTGCAAGTGTTTTTTTATTTTGTAAGTTTTTATTTTGTAAGTTTATATTATTATTATTTTGTAAGTTTTTAAAGATTCATTCAAAGCCCCCAGTGACTGTCACTTGAAAAGCTGATAGGTCTTTCATTAAAGCAGCCTATCTGGAAGGTATCTTCAAAAGGCCTTCCCCCAAACTGAAGACTGTGAGTAAATTAGGAAGATTCCATTATTAACACACCCTTTAAAACTCAGATCATCTCCCTACTGCCTAAACCATCTATCTAGTGGGCGTTTTTATACTCACATAGAGTCCTTTCCACTGTTTCATTGTGTTTAAGCCCCTTTTCCTGCCAATTCACTGTGAAAAGATTTCACTTTTTAAAGTCAGCCTTCACAGACTTGAAGATGGTTTCCTTTTCAGGGTAAATAATCCCAGTATCTCACTGATTCTACACCAGCCAAGTAAGATTTTTGCTTCCCAAACCTCCACTGAATACCACTGTTCCTATGCTGCAGCAGACTTGGCTGTTTTTTAATCATTGATGATTTATTTGCAGAAGATGCTTTGCGGCATCACTGTCAACTAATATTTGACTTTTAAAAACATCCAAAAACTCTCCATTGATTCACCAATGTTGAAGAGCTACTGTGCTTTCTCAAAATAGGGAAGCCAAAAGATGAGGTCACCATAAAAACGTCCTAAAACCTAGATTGTAATTACCATATACAAAGGGAAACAGTATCATCTGCTAATATTAAAAGCTAGTTAGGAAGATATAAAAAATCAACAGCATCGCAATACCCTAATAAGTTAAAATACAATAGAAAAATAACTCCTTTTCATTAGAGCAAAAATTACAAAAACAAATCCATAACCTAGGAGATAATATTTAAAAAATGAGAGACCTATTAGATAAACTTACAAAATTTTATAGTAGCAGATAAAATAAGACTTGAATAAATTTGAAAATATACCGATTTTATTCTTAGGATGGGAAAATTTACTACCATAAAGATGCTGAATATTCCTGCATTAATTTATTAATTTAATACCATTCCAGTCAAACTACCTAAGGTATTATTTTTTAAGCTGACAAAAATGATTCTAAAGTTCATCTAGGATAACAGAAAAAATGTTCATTGAAAAAAGAAGAGTAATGGGCACAGGGGTGGGTAGGAAGCTATAAAATTATTTTATTAAACAAATGTATTATATAGACACAGTAATTCAAACAGGAACACAAGGAAGGAAGAGACAGATTGTTCATTGAAATCAAAGTGAAAATTGAGAGACAGTCCCAAACATACATGTAAGAACGTAGTGTACAACAAAGGTAGCATTTAGAATGCCATGAAGAAAGGATAGATTTTTTTGGGAAAACTGGTTGTTCTTCAGAAAAATAACTATAGTTAGATGCCCACCTCATACCATATATCAAAATTAATTTCAGATATGTCAAATATTTAAATACAAAAAAAATGAATCCCATGAAAATAAAACTGAATACTTATATGATCTTGAGGATTGGAAGGTGGCTTTCAATATTACTTCAAAAGCAGAAGCTAAGCAAGAAAAGACCAGTTAAACTACATAAAAACAACTCGGTACCTCACAAAATGCCGTAACCCAGAGAAACACGTGCTGCTAGTGGGATCGGAAATGTGCACAACCTTTCCAGAGACCTGTTGGCAATCTACGCACCGAAATAATTTAAAACATCCAAAACCCTTGACCGGTAATACTACTCATGGAAATTTACCAAGGAAATGATGAGGCTATTGCCAAGATATACATACGAGGATGTTGATTACACAGCTGCTGACGGCTGTGAAACGGGGAGAGAACCCAACCTCTGACAATGGCTGACTTCTCCTGTGACTTGCCCAATCAATAAAATGGGCTTCTATGCATGTACTGAAAGTGACACACACACACATACACACACACACACACACACACACACACACACACACCGCATGAAGGTATAGGGAAATATTCACAAGAATATACACTAAAATATCAATTTTGGTTATTTCTAGATGATGGGATTTCAAATAAGCTTCATTAATTTTTTAATTTGTTTTTCTTTGTTCAAGTTTTCCTAACATAAACTTTATCACCTGCATAATCTTAAAAGACAAAAGGTAGCAAAAACACCACATGCTATTTAATGTCAAACCAAAGGGAATTATCCGCAACTTTAGAGATACTAGAATGATGAGTTAACCTCTTTATTATAGCTTTTCCGAATGAATAAGAAAATGAATGAACAAAGCAATAGAAAAAATGAATAACATGAGCAAAAATAATCTAAAAAGGAAAAAAATACATTTTTCTAATAAAATACATGGAAAAAATGTTTCACCCTCACCTGCAATCCAGGAAATGCAAGCTAAAGCAATACTACTTTACAGTTACTAAATTGGCAAAGACTACAGAATTAAAAATACCCATATTGGCAATGGTTCAGGGATAGGAACGTTTTTCATGCACCATAAGGGGAAAAATACCTTAATACATTTTGAAGACAGGTTTGCAGTAGGTACCGAAATTTTACAAGCATAGTTAAATTAAAAAAAAAAAAACTAAAGAAATAATAGTAAAATTGTATAAAATAGCATATAAAAACACTGTTTACCATTTAGTGAGTGAAAAATTAAGCTGTAATAAATATTACCAGCATCTCATTTTTGTTTAAAAAATACATGTGGAGACAAAAAAAAAAAAAAAAGCCCTGAAGGAATTCAAATAAGAATGTTCACACAAGTGACATCTGGGTAGAATGATCTTGAATAACACTTTTGGGGTATTTTTCTATATTTTCCAAATTTTCCATATAACATGAAAAATTTCACAAAGAGGAAAAAATATTAGATAATTTAGAAATTACTTCTCCATAATTTTTTCTCAAACTAGAAAGACAGTGCCTTCAGTAATGGACTTTACCCTATAAATAAGAAAGGCCTTTGATAAAAGCAAAGTAATTTTTTTAAAAAAAAAAAGACCCTATAACAGTAACAGAGTTCAGTACGAATGACCTGTGGTGTGTTGGATTAGCCGTCACACTCCTACTGCAGAGAGGCATTTGCTTGCAAACACGCCCAGGGACTGGTGCATCCTCAAGATAGACACTGGAACAGGAGTCGGAGTCGCATCCGGGGCAGAACCTGGGGCAAAGTGTTCAGCCCGCCTGGGCCCGAGTCCTCCCATGATGTGCTGGAGCAATCCCAGCCAAGACTGCCTCCATTCCCTCCCGTCCCCAAGTCCACGATTCGACCATTGCTGTTGATTCTAAGTGCCCGTGTCTGATGATAAGTGGCCTCTATTCATCGAAGAAACACGGGGATGAAAAGATCGGTAAGCTCTCTTGGGAACTGGCACTCTCGAGCTGAGCTGAGCCCCGCCCGCTCAGCAGACCCAGGGCCTTCCATGGAGGCATCATTCTTGTGGCTCCCCGGAAGGACGGACTCATCCGTCCGTGCATAAGGATGGGGAGGACTGGATGATGCATTCGTTCACTGGCTGGCTGGTCCGTCCATTCGCTCATTCACTCGCCAAACATCTTCTCGGGGTCTAGCTGGCGTCAGGCACTGTCCAGGCCAGTGGAGAAGAAAAGGGAAGTCGCCTCCAGCTTCTGCTGCCCTCACTTTAGCCCTCGTGCCGTGGGGCTGGGGAACAGAGGTGGACAGTGGCCGTGGTGTTGAAAGGGAAGAACCCAAGAGTGGCCACCAAAAGGCTCCTAAGAAAGACCGGAACTCGGCGCTAAGGGAAGTTCTTGGAGGTTCTGGATTGGGACTGGGGGCGGGGGCCCTGAGGTAGTGGGGTGTGCCAAGGCAGAGTGGAGGGACAGGAAGGGTCCCCGGCGGAGCGGGGCAAGGCACAGGGCAGAGCAAATCTGCTTCTGACCCATTTCAGAGATAAGAAGGAGAAGGTCAGGCCCTGGCAGGATGCATTAGTTTCCCAAAGACCCACACCGGGTGCTGCCAAGGAACCCTGGAATCTTCACCTTTTCCGGGTCTGCGTGTTCGTTCCCTGGATGGCCATGGGAAGAGCTGCGGGAAGATGATTCTGGGGTGAGATGGGTATTTGAACAGCTTGCCCTGCTATCAGGTGGTGGTGACAAAAGCCAGTGGAGGGGCTGCTGCAGGGACAATGTCCAGAGACAGCACAAGCAGGACCTGGAGTGTGGGAAAAGGGCAGTGCCAAATGGGCGCTGCGCTGCCCCCCTGAAGCTGCCGTCTCCAGCTGCCTCCCAGGAGGTCAGCAGCAGCAGGGAGTGAGCATGAGCGGAGCGGAGCTTCATCTGCGTTTACAGCCGCTCCCCATCGCTCGCGTCACAACCCGAGCTCCGCCTGCTGCCAGATCAGCGCACATGTTAGATTCTCATAGGAGCACGGACCCTACTGTGAACTGCATGTGCGATGGATCTAGGCTGTGGCTCCTTATGAGAATCTAACGCCTGGTGAGCTGAGGTGGAGCTCGGGCCGTGATGCCAGCACCGGGGAGCGGCTGCAAGTACAGACTATCACTAGCAGAGAGGTTTGAGTGCACAATAAATTTCAAATGCACTTGAAATCGCCCTGAAACCATCCCCCCTGTCCCCGGTTCACGGAAAAGCTGTCTTCCATGACATCGGTCCCTGGTGCCAAAAAGGTTGGGGACCACTGTCTTGAAGAACCCACGGGCAGACACAGAGGGGACCCCCAGGCACTCTGCCTAGTGACGTGCGATAGCTGGGTGGAGCCATAGCTCCAGGGTCTTTCAGGGGCCCCTCGTCTTCCCCCTTATTCCAGTAAGCGGCGGGCACGGAGGGGTTTTCCTCCCGGTTAGAAGGCTTGTGTACGGGCACCCTCCCTAGCAAAAAGGGCTGGCCCAGAGACGGCTACTTTCCGACCCCACTTGCTCCCTAACACGCCAGATTTCTGAATCTTTACTTCCGCTGCTGTTTCCTAGCCGTTGATAAAGAAAGTCCAGGCTTGACCACACAAGACTCCGTAGACCACACACACACTGCAGAGCATATAATTAAATGATCACACCTTGCAAAGTTGGACATACGAGATAAACAGATGATATATTACTATCAGGAAAAATATAATTAGGCAAGTAAACATATATGTATGTCACAGTTAACCGAAACATTAGTTTCTTATGCTAGGTATAAAATTAATTCCAAATGAGAAAAAAAAAATTTTTTTGTTTCTTTTAGAATTTGTGGTTTTTCTATTTTCTCTCATTTCAACCCTCCATTAATATGGGTCAACTAGCTGTCAACTGTATTTACAGAGATGTTTATATTTTCAGCTCCATATTTCTGAATTCAGCATGACTCAATCTGATAACTAATAGCCCTTAGATTATACATAATGATGAGGAAACATCTAAACAACCCCAAATCAATACCTGAGATACATATATGGAGGTGAGCGTGAAAGAAACAGATGGACCAAAATCCACCACTTCCTAGACAAGGCTAAGGATGAATACATTCTGGAACATTCCACATGTAACTTCATCATAGGATATTTCTGAAAGGAAAAAGTCTTCATTGAAAACCTGCAGAATTATCAAGCTGGGCCCAGTAAGACCCCTGCACTTGAAGTGGAGCCCGATTACTGCAGCTACTGATGATTTGCCAGGCCGTGGTACACACATCGCGGGGAACAGGAGCAAAGTCCTGTCTGCCCAGTGGACGTGTCGTGTCCAAGGCAAGAAATATTTTTGTGAGCTGGCATATACATTTCATATTCATCCCCAAAAAACAGTTCTCGGTAGCTTCTATGGTTCCAAACTTCCTCAAAGAGAATTTATTTGACGACAGCCCTTATCTTTATATTTTAGAAAGCAGTGTTTTGTGACTGGTTTTTAAATGCGACCGGAAGCCTAGGATTTACTTTCACTTTGCCTGCACTATCGCTCTGACTAAATAAAATCTTTTGTTATTACCCTTTTCCATTAAAATAAACAGGAAATAAAAAAAAAACAGTGAAGCCTGAACATTTCAAATAAACACAGCAACAAGTACGTTTCGTGATAAGGTCACTGATATTTTTCACACTTCAAAGGCAGGACAAAGCTGGGTCTCGCTGCCGTGTGTGAGTGTGTGAGCTCACACGCGTGTGTGTGTGTGTGTGTGTGTGTGGCTGTCCCCCCTCCGTGTCTTCCTGCTAATTACGCCGACTGCGCGGAACACTGGGAAAATCACAGGCACGGCTTCACCTCTGTCTCAGAAAACCGCCTGACTGGAAAAGCCTTAAACACGCAGGCGCCGGCTCTCACAGGCAGAACGAGGGGAAAGATGTTTTCCAAAATGAAATCTCAGGGAATATAATCCTTTTCGAAGTGAGATAACGTAAGGGGCAAGGCAATTTGTGTGACCGAATCTAGCATCTGTTTTAAGTCATAAAGGCCATTACATTTTGTGGGTTGTGCAATTTGCTATTTAACCAACTTTCTACGAAAGCATGGCGAAGCGGCATGTTTTCTAAAACCAAGGGCAAAGGGACTCCCCTCACTGTGAGCTGGAACCTCGGCCCTGGAGGCAGTTAGCTCCCCGCCCGGCGCGGCGGGCGGCCCTGCCTGGCCCACGCTGGGACGCAGCCTCGCCACGCCCCGGCCGCACAGCCTGCGCCCGGCCACGCTGCCGCCCTGCCGTGTCTGTCAGAAAACACTGGCGTTCGGGGAAGGTGGGCAGCAGGTGGTAGGCTGACGCGGCCACTGAAAAGAAGCTATGCACCAGGTCCCCAACCCTGGGTAGAAGTGTCCACCAAATGCTCTTCCTGAACAGAAAATTATATCTGGGCACTTCCATTTGCTAGAGCAAAAAGGATTATTCAGAAGCCACATATACCACCAAAACACTGCAGGCTCGAACTTGGAATAAATCCTCCACTCCCTCTCGCTCTACAGCATTTTCAAGCAGGGCTTCAGTACTCCATTATTGTGAATGTTCTTTGGCCCACAGCAAAAAATATTGACAAAATTCCGCTTTTAAGACAGTTATTGTCTCTGTATACTTGATAGCAGCCTTCAGAAGTTCACCTGCTAGCATTAAATTCTCGAGTTTGGGTGAAAGGAGAGAAAATTTGCCACATCTCAAGCTCTTCTGCTGTAGCGGCAGCAAATCAAATTATTCTTTCAATTAAACTAGCTTTGTGCCTAAAAGAAAAAAAAGGCCACAGGCTTTCTTCCCTTGCTCAGAGAACCGAAGCCATCACCCCCTTAAACCCTATGACTCGGGCATGATCTACATGGCTTAGCATTCTCGGATAATACCGCTCATAAAATTAAATCTACACTCGGAGATTTCAGCATCACTGTGTGCTCTGAGCTTGCAGGCCATCAAGAGACCGAGAGTTCTGCACTGGGGTGCCTTTTGATCAACCTGATGTAGGAATATACTCCTGCCCTCCCTCCCTCTCTGTCTCTGTTTCTCTCTCTCTCTCTCTCTCTCTCTCTCACACACACACACACACACACACACACACACACACACTCTATCCCATCCAGGTCTGCGTGCCAACACCATAGAAACCAACGACACCCCATCAGGGGACTAACAGAGAGCCAGCCAGGGATCCTGTTCTCACCGCCACTCCTTCGGGGTGAGCAGGGACCCTCCCGACGAGAGACTCGGGGGACTTCCTCACCTTCGCCGGGGTGAAGCAACCACCACAGCGAGACAGCCCTGAACAGCACATGCATCTTAGTGGCTTTCCTTCTGGAGAACTGGAGCTGGTCTGTAACAGCAAATGCCCAACGAGCAAATGCTCTGTGTTGTGACTTTCCTTTCAAAACGTCTGGCGTAGAGCAGCACAGCGAGAAGCACCCATCTCGGTTTTCCGCACGCTTCCAAGGTAAGGGGGCTTCGGCGGCTAGCGGCACGCACGGAAAGGCAGCGAGGTCATGCTCACGGGAGAGCGAGGGCGAGAGCCCTTCCGGGGCCACTGTATCCGATCCGGGCAGTTGTATCAGGGGATGTCAGAGGCAAGTGCTACTAACCAGATGGCACCGAGCACAGGGAAACACAACTTTTTTCTATTATGGTGCATAAAATGGGCAGCCTTTAGAGAGCTTGATGTCTTTTGTTAAGTGTCACGGTTATTAATAATTTTTTGATAGAAATTACACCACAGTGACTTTTGATAATGAAGCCGCGGATGAGGAAATACAAGAACACTCGCACGTCCAGTACCTGCCGGAATGAGACCAGAACTTCCAGGTTTGAAACACAAAATGTGTCACTGGACTAAACAAGTATTACAGGGACAAAGGGTGAAATTTGCCAAAATCAAATCAATCAGAATAACATTAGAAACCAAAAATTCAGAGCAGTTTTAAAAATTCTATATTCTTGGCTAGGTGCGGTGGCTCACGCCCATAATCCTAGCACTCTGGGAGGCAGAGGCGGGCGGATTGCTCGAGGTCTGGAGTTCGAAACCAGCCTGAGCAAGAGGGAGACCCTGTCTCTACTAAGAATAGAAAGAAATTAATTGACTAACTAAAAATATACATACAAAAAATTAGCTGTCATGGTGGTGCATTCCTGTAGTCCCAGCTACTTGGGAGGCTGAGGCAGGAGGATCCCTTGAGACCAGGAGATTGAGGTTGCTGTGAGCTAGGCTGACACCATGGCACTCACTCTAGCCTGGGCAGCAAAGTGAGACTCTGTCTCTAAGAAAAAAATAAAAAATAAAACTTCTATATTCTTGTGGTTATCGTAAGGAGACAGCTCACGTCTAGAGCCCCTAGAAAGCCCTGGCCTTTCCTTTTTAACATTTCCTTTAAAAAATGCAACCACAACACGGTATCATAAAAACTTAGAAGAGATCTTTGATACCAATGAAATAGTCAAAAATTAACACTGACATACCCTTACAAATCCAAGGATTCCTATAAATGCCTTCATCTTTAAAAGACACACCTGCAGAGCACGTGGCTCTGTTTGTTTCCATAGCCCAGGTAGCACCGGCTACTTTCCTGAACCCAACTTCCAAAAATACCAATGTGGAATTCGCCTCCTCCATGCTCTTCTCTTTTTTTAACCTAAAGGCAAGAAGTAAATCCAGTTTCTCTTCACAGATTGTAGGCCTGGTTTTAATTTGTGCAATAGTCCTTTTGATAACAATGCTAGTTAAAACATCCATTAAAGTCTGTAGCAAGCATTTAATGGAAGGAAAACCTAATAGGACTCCTTCATTAACTTTTAAAAGAGTTCTCCTCTATGGTGTTAGCAGGGAGAGAGGAAGAGACAGGGGGGTGTGGGCAGAGAGAGAAAAAGAGAGAAGTGAGAGAGACAAAGAGAAAGACAGGCTGACAGAGAAAGAAACTAGAGGTGGAGATTGGGAGAGAGAGAGAGAGGAGACAGAGAGGAACTTTCGCATATTTAGGGCTGGATTATAAATCTTTGAAAAGAATCAGGTCAAATATTCTTTGTGTTTTCAGCCAACTCTTACTAAACGAAGACTTCATTTGTAACCACTATCCGCTATCTCCAAGCTGCAAGAGGAGGACTCACAGGGACACTTATCCTCCAGGACACACTGGCCAACACTGCACGGAGCTTTCAGAGTACAAATACCCCAAAGCACCTCTTACCAGGAAAAAGCAAGGGTTGAAACAGACCCACGAATGGCAAAGCAAACCTGGCAAAGAAAAGACTCACCAGCCCAGTGTTCCGACCCGACAACACGCGCCGCCCTGGAGAAAGCCCCCAGCCCACCTGCCCGACGGTGGCTCTGCAGTGCCGCTGGTCCACTGAGGCTTGCTATCGGTCTAGGGCGGCAGCTCGTTGGTTAACACGTGGTGGTTTTTCCGGCACAGGTGTGTTGCACACAACCGCGTGAGGGCCAGCAATGGCCAAGTTCACCACCGTCAGAATTCACTGGGGATCTGGGAAACCCAGGACGCCTGACGTGAGACATCCCGGGCGCCACACTCTGTCCTGGACCTGCCTTCTGCTTCCTGACCGGATGTCACAGCCCACCTACCTCATCCCCTCCCACAAGCTTTTCCCAGCATAAAGCCCCACACTTATTAGGGCCTTTCTTTATCTGCTAGAAATGTATCATGTCGTTTTTATTATGATTTTTTTGTAGTGTCACCAAGCTGCACGAGGTGTGAACGGTCTGGCCTCGCTCTGTTTTTCCCCTAAGCCCTGTTCCCTGAGGAGCATCCGTGTTGGGTGATAACTGAAAAGCCTGCACCAAGAACCTATTATTAACAATTTTCAGGAGAGGCAAAACCATCCAACTCAAAGGACGAGTAGGTACGCCTAAAGTACATAAAAAAGCTTTTGGACTTTGCAGGCTTAGGGTTGCTAAGTCAAAAGATGTCCGTTACAGGTGGAAATATCTAGTGTCTGTGATTCTCCTAAATCTGAACACTCCTCAGCTATTCCTACCGAGCCTGATGACAAGTGCCACTGCAGACGTGGTGGGGTGAGGAGCCTTTTCCAACGCCACCTACGATAACAAGTCCACGTTTTGTTCGCCCTTCGAACAACACTCAAGACACCTCCTTGACAAAGTCCCCGACCTCCTCACTTCCCCGAACCCTCCTGGGCAAGAGGCAACTTTCTGGGTTCTGATTCTCTGTAACGAGGGATCTGGAATTTTCCTGTAACATACACCACTTTCCACTTCGTTAAGAGAGGTATACTTGAACATCTTTCTCCCCAGCGACACGTGTGAGCTCACAGAAGGCAAGATCCGTCCCACTAATTGTGGCACTTCTCAAAATACCTAGTAGAAGCTCTTGCACATGACACTCAAAAACAGCTGTTGGAAGAAGGATCTGGAAACCAAGTGGGCTATACCACCCTAGTGTATGAATGAAGCCCTTTCCCAGGGGTGATGTGAAAGTCCAGGCAGAGTTGAAAAGGGCCAGCCCAGGTAAGCTGCCACACCTGTGCTGCCCCTGACTGGCCTCAGAACCCCAAGGAAGGTGCCCGCCAAGCCCGGCTGCAGCCCTAGGCTGTGTTTCAGGTCCTCTGCACCCAGGACCTCCCTGAGCCACCTCCAGACTTCATGGGACCCATCTCCCATGTCCCCCAGGTCTGTCCTTCTGCAGGACCACAGCACCTCCAGTGTGCACTCCAGGGACAGCCAGAGCTGGCGTGCAGGTTAGAGTGACACACATTCGCTGGCAGGCCCCTCGTGGGTTGGAGGAAGACAGAACTGGAAACATGAAGCGATGAATTTCAAGACCCAGGACCCACAGATATTAGGGACAGATGTGCCTCAAACTGATTAATAAGTATAAGCTACCGAAAAGCAAGCATTATGGTTGTGAAATCCAAGCAGCAATTAGTCGCCCACTCTAATGACGACAGTTCTACTGGCATTTGTGCTATGAATGCTGGACCCTATGCAGGAAAATTTCTCAGCTACATGCAGATGCCATCTACTATTTTGACTGAAGATGATACATTGTAACCCAAGTCAAACAACTTTTGCTACAAAGTTGTCAAATTTCACAGAAACAAAACGACAAATGATACACCCATTTGCTGACTTCAAGTTACTTGAAGATGTATTGAAGTAACAATACATAATTGTATAAGTAACAACAATAATTGAATTACAATATTGCAAGTTTCTCCAAAGATGGGCAATCTGTGTCACCCTCCCCACTTGGTAAAGTCATAGGCTCCTTGCAGCTGATGAGTGAACCCCTGTTGGTACAATAAGTCCCTACTAGGCTCTGTCAACTCCTTCATATGTCACTGTGGGACTAGCAATAGCCACAGTCAAAATACGAAGTAGTCAAGGTGATGCCCTTGTTAGTTGGTTCTCATCAACAACAACTATCAGTTATCAATAATTTTATCAAACCAAATGTTACCAAACAGTTGGTCTATTTACAAAGCATCCTGAGCATGTACAGGATTCAGAGTTGGTTAAATCTCTACCTTACGTCTTCAATAAAAGCTGCTGCCCAAATGATAAGACAAAACATAATTTTCTCCTTTGGTATCTGTTGTGGGTTGAACAGTGTCCCCTAAAATTTATGTCCTCCCAGAAACTCACAATGTGACTTTATTTGGAAATAGGGTCTTTGCAGATACAATTAGTAAAGTTGGGATGAGGTGAGCCTAGATCAGGATGGGTCCAAAATCCAGTAACTGGTGACCTTGTAGCAAGAGGAGAGGACACAGAGAGGAGGAGGAAGCCACGTGAAGACAGAGGTGGGAGTGACGTGCCACACGCCCAGGAACACCAAGGTTCTGCCGGGAGTCCCGGGAGGAGAGGAAGGACCCTCCCCAGTCTTCTGTGGGAACACAGCCCTGCCGACACCTTGACCTCGGACTTCCGGCCTCCAGGACTGGGAGAGAATAAACGTCTGTTGTTTATTGGTTTATTTAACTACTAAACTCCCCTCCAGTTTTAACTTTTATTTACTGATTATGAGCATCACTGAATTAGGAAGCAATCAAAGAAATCAGTGAGAGAACTACAAACAAATGGGAATGAACACCAGTAGCCCAATTATAGAATAAAGTGGGCAGCGTGGTCCTCACCATCCCCGGGCAGAGTCTTGTCCACATCAGCCCCAGGGCCCAGGCTCCCCCTGCCCGGGCAGGCAGGTGCCCACACACCTGTGCAATTCCTCACTGGGCGCGGGGCAGCAAGATCTGACCTGCCCGTTCAGCAGCACAGTACACGGCCGCCCAGATGGCGCAGGACAGCCCAACCTGAACCCCACGTGTTCTGAGCTGCAAACTCACGGCAGGGCTATGCTTTTAAACGGATGAGAAGACAGGACAGCTCTTCTGCCCCCAGGGCTGCCACAGGACTGCAGGAGCAGGCTCTGGAACCCACAGGCTCATGTGCTGCAGAACCACTCAGGGCACACCCTGCAGAGAGGGCCCACGTGCACCGGGAACATGTGTTGTTCGAGACAGTATTCCCAACTGGAACACTGTTCCCAACTGGAACAGCGCCTGCTCCATCACACGTGTTGCCTGAAGATAGGGAAAGACCGCCCGTGCGGGGGCCAATAGGAGAAGACATCCCACAGCCAGGATGTGTCACAAGGGTCCTTCCTACCTGGGACCTGGGTCCTGCAGGTACCTGAGTCAGTGTCACTAAAGCGCAGCACGGCGAATCCCATCTTCCTACATCCAAACGCTCACTTCGCAAGGAAAAACACTCTGTAAACGCGCCACTGTTCTGAATGCACTAAACGAAATAGCAGGTTTGACTGGCTGTTAAAAATTATCACCTGACTCTTAAGAACGAAATTGAGTAGATTTGTGTTTTGTTATGGTTACAACTTCGTGCAAGGGGATCCTCTTGTTGAAGAACCCCATGGTGAAAGAGAAGAGAAAACACTCACACCTGGAGCGGGACCTCACACCTGGGGCAGGACACAGTACATGAGTGACTGAATCCTTTGGATATGTACCAGACCTGAACCAGTTAGTAAGCCATCAAGTTTCTTAGGAAGGCTGTGGCACTTGAAGTTCTAGACTTCGTGTTATCTAAGCAGCTCACAAAAACTCCCAGCTTGGCCAAAAAAAAAAAAAAAAAAATGTAGCAATGCCTTTTTCTCTTTAAAATCTAACTCACTATCTTTGAAATGTGCAGAAACATCACTATCAGGGTGAGAGTGACACCCTCAAAACTATGTATACGAGAGGGAAAGAGAGAGCAGTCTTAAAAACAAAATTCCATACTTAAGAAAGCAGTAAACAAGTTTACATTTGCTTGGTAAAACTTCGACGTGTTTTTTTTTTTAAATGTTAAACTCTCCAAGGATATTTATCTTTCCTAAGGTCAAAAGTCCATCATTTATCTTTGAAGGATAAATTCTACCACTGGGCTCAAGGAGAGGGCATTAAACACTTTAATCCTATTTTTCCATATTCTTAACACACAACGAAGAAAATGAGACAAACAGAGGACAACAACCCTGCCACAGATGTAGAACCGTCAAGAAATACAGGGTTTTTTCAAAACAGGGAGACACAATGGGCCCCTCTCCGGTGCCCACGCATGTTGTCTTCTCACTCAACGCTTTCAGGCCATTGCTTCTAATACACGCGCGAATGTCCCACGCGGGAGGGAAGACACTTATAAGTCCACTTAAAAACAAACAAAAGATCTGGGACTTTAATCTCACTCAGGCAATATGTTCAAGGGAGTGAGGATTTTTTTTAATTTTTTTAGAGATGGGGTCTCAACATATTGCTCAGGCTGGACTTGAACTCCTGGGCTCAAGCGATCCTCCTGCCTCCCAAGCAGGTGGGACTACAGGTGCACACCGCCACGCCCAGAAAGAATTTGTTTTTTGTAAATAACCAATAGTTTCGTGAACATTGAATTTTGTAAATTAAACCAAGTTTGTGATCAAGGTGTCCATGTTCTTCCATAACGAATCATTGCCTGGTCTTCCGGGCACTGTACGTATAGCAATGAACTAGACAGACAAGAACCCTTTCCCCAAGGAGCTTAAATTCCAGAATAAAATTTTACTGCTATTATTATTACTACTATTACTATTATTAGATATTGGCACTTTGCAAAGGTACTTTGGAAAACAGACAGCATAACAGACGAATGCCACATTTGATATTTTATAAATAATTACATTCACCCCTTAGACACACTTTTTTATAATCTAACAACCTCGAGGTGCCAGTGCAACTTTGGGAATATCGTCAAAAGAGACGCACCTTGACAGCCGACTTTCCGTCTTCTCATCTGACTGTTATCCTTTCCCAGACGAGAGGCAGGAGGGAGACGCAGCCATGAAGCTGCATGTTTCAAAGAAATGGGAACTGTTAGCGCTGGTCTGCCCGTGAACTCTGTCCACCTAAGGACTCCTGGGAGGTCATGGGCAAGCGCGGCTGAGCCCCACGTACCCAGTCAGGTGGGAGGACTGGGATGCACCCACACCCTGCACACGCCAGCAGGCCCCAGGTGGTGCCACCGCTCTCGGAGCATGACATGTGCAGGCTTTATGTCACACAGAGCTTCCTCACAAGACATATCCACACGCAAGGGCCACACAGCAGAGCCTGAATACAGATGGCACAAAGCTGCCGCATGGGAGGGTCGGCCCACCTGACGATTGAAGAGCTGACGAGGAGAGAAGGAAGCGATCGTGCAGACCCTGGAGGAAGTGGGGACAGGTCCCTCCTGCCACGGCAAAGCGCGAGGCGGGTCCCTGGTAAATCTCGTGGGGCAGAGACAACCAGACAGGTGAGATAAATCGGAAAACGGATTTTTATTTTTTGCTTCCGATATTCAATCCTGATCACATTTGTTTCATGACGCAATAAAACTTCTACATCTACAGGATGTATAATAAAATATCTTCCATAAAGTTAACATTGATGACCACTTTAGTCTTTAAAATACTCTCGCTCTACTGAGAGATCCATCACCTCAAGGACCTGCTTTGTTTTTTTTTTTTTTTTTCGTTTTCCTAGCACTGTCTGGAAACAAGCAGGTACTCAGAGTTAGTATTTATTGGATGAACAAACCAATGAATGAACCAGCAATTGAGGAAATAAGCAACTAAACGCTGGGAGGTAGGCATGGGAGCCAGTGATTACAGTCCCGATTTACAGTTGAGAAATCTGGCACGGAAAGAGCAGCTGTGACCTCTTCACAGGTACAGAGGCGGGAAGTCCTGGTGTTGAGACGAAAGCCGCCCTGGTGTTCTTTATCCAACAGCATCAGTGGACAACCTGGCGTCCCCTGGAAGCTTCCAGAAAGGTAATAATGAGAGTCGGAGACCCAACACTGCGTGTCAAGGAGCCAAAGGGACTATATGCTGCATGTCAATATTTATTTCTTGTTTACACCCCACCTTGTTCGGAGGAGGGCTTAAGGCAGCTTGATTGACGCTCAGGAAGCCCAATGATGATTGAAACCACGTGTTCGCGTGCAGCGGATAACGCGTGTGCAACACCTCCCAGCACTGCGTGACACACTCACTGCTCACGAGCACTGGGGACTCCGTGGTGCTGGGGTCGATGCTCTTATTACCAAAAAGTAAAAAAACTAATAATTATTACTCATCCAAAGCAGTTTTTCAATAGACAAAAATCTCTTGCTGTGCTGGGTCTACAAAGAAAATGAAATAAAAGGCACCGCAGTACACCACAATATCTGAAATTTATTGTAAAACCCATCTAAAATATCACAGAAACAATTTCTCCCTCGAGTGTTTTATGAACAGCAAATGGGAAGAGGAAAAATATTTTTACTGATACCCTTGAACTAAGTTTTTAGAAATATGTGTGTGTGTGACTATGTCATATTTAACAGGAAGGTTCATGGAAACACCCAGAACCACATGCATTTCCTTAATTCAGGTAGGTAAACAACAACCAAGTAGCATAAAAGCACAGTAACGAAGGCCGCCTCACATACAGAAGATGCAAAATTTAATGTGGGGAAAAAACCCTCCCAAATAGCCGCGCAAAAGCCCTGGCAAAGCAGTTATTATTCCCAGTGTGTCAACACTGCCCCATTCTCTGGAACTATATTTATTATGACTTATTAGATTTGGGGGCAATTGTCCTCTGAAGAGCGCAAAATACTGCAAAATAACTTCTAAAACCGTGCAAAAACTTTACGAGCAACACTTCTACAGCTGAAGTGTCGCTGAAAATTGCTGGAGGGGGTGGGAGGGAGAGACGAGGAGGCAGACAGAGAGAAAGCCGCAAGGGACGGGAAAGAAAGGAAGGAGTGGAAGAGAGAGGCCAGGGCTCCAGCTACAGCTGGCCCTGGGACCAGCCCTCCCATAGGCACTGGCCGCACCACTGCTGGCATGCAGAAGATGCCGCCCAAACTTGCAGAAAACATTTGGGCTTCTCTCTTGTGTAGAGAGGAGCCCGTCTAAAATCAGCATCTTCTAAATGATAGTAAACAGAATATGAAAGAGAACAGAGCCCCCAGCGTGGCCTTCCATTTCAAAGAGCTCAGAGGACAGCAAGAAAGGGACACAGAGATGGGTACAAACAACTCGCCACTCTTGCGTGCCACCGAAAAAGGGTTTATAAAAATGCATTTTGGAAACCGATCCATTAATCCTCCAAACCAATTGCACAAAGAAAGTCTTCCCACCCGGTGATCTGCATCTTCCATGGGGTGCGGGGCAGGCGTGCCGGTGGTCCCAGAGAAAGCACTACTGAGGGCACTTCAACAACTCCTAGCACGAAACAGTCTTTCCACGTGCAAAGTACTAGGAAGCACAAGATAACCACTCACAAAGGAAGACGGCGAGTAAAGAGACCATCAGACCGGCACACGGTATTCTCTGCACAGGGTTCTTGAAACTCTCCAAAGCTATGAGCTACTGCGGATTTCCAATATTAATGCACTGGACTGGCTTAAACCATGCCCCAGCCCCAAGAGAAATAAGAAAGGATCCCAGCACATCTGTGATTCTCAAATGTTAACTACTGGTTTTCCAGAACCCACATACAGAAGATTGGTGTAAATTTTAGTGTTCCTTCTTACAGCATTGAAATGATTGCCAAGGCGCTCTTTTCAGCTTTGTCACTGTGTTGATATATCCACCACGAGAATCTGCAGAAGCACACGGGAACGTTGTTAGGGGGAATTTTCAGTTTTTCCCTCCTAAGTACATTATCACGTGAAGTTCAGATTCCCCCCAAAGTAAGAAAAGACTGTACTTTACAAGACACATGAGAATATATTTAATATTAGGAGTCAAATAGGTTTCTGCGGTTCAATGTTTTAAAGAGATGACCAAATAGGCTTTGAGGTGCTAGAAACACAAGTAACATCACTTGTACACAAGAGCGTGGGAGGAAATCCCTACAGCAGAGTAAAATATTAGACCGGCCCCGAATTCCAGAGCTGCTGAAGCTGCGGCCAAGGTCATTAACTGTTCCCAAACACTGGTCTCGGGCAGGCCACCAGCCCCAAAGAAGAACAGGCAGACAGGCCTGCGAAATGGGTTTGCAAACGAGCACAGACCCACAATTCCTCTGCCACCAGCAGCCCTGAGAACTAAAAGAATTTTCCTGACCTTTTATGGCAAATGAACTCACTGGCCATAAAACCTGACCAGACTGGGTGTGAGGTTCCTTCTGGTCTTTCTTTATTACCCTAAGTAGTATGAATATTTATCTATTTCTCTATAGGAAAAAAAAAGTCATGTTTCATTAAGCTGAGGATGTTATAAAATACATAGTACATGCACTGAATTTCCCCTTGAAAATATGAAGAATTCTGAATTCCAAAACATATCTGGCCCTGCGGATGTCAGGTGAGGGGTTGTGGAGCCTTCCTTGAAGAGCACACGCAGTGGGGCCATACTCCGCTCCCTTCACCTGGAGTCCTGGAATACACCTGGCATCTGAGACGCCTGGATCAAAAACCTTTCTTTTCCAATGTGCAGAACTATCTGTTAGAAGGAAATGTTTCCAACACTCAGAAATACCTATCAAATAAATAAATGAAAAAAAAAAAAAAATTCAAGTTGAGTAAAGGTAAATCTAATTCACAAATTAAACTTATTTTTGCCAAATGTCTGACAGCGACATGGTCTAAGTGTCCATCCGCAAACTCAAGAAAATCAAAGCATCTGGGTCACTTGAGTTACCTAGTATATGACATACGGTTACCTAAAATTTGGCCTTATAGGCATAAACTACCTACATAGCTACATTAAAACTCAACTGAGAAACAAAGGAACGTTCCTGCTTGACAATATTACAAATGATAGAAATCTGACCTAAATTATGAAAAATAAAGTGTCATATGCACTTATTTTCCTTACTAGGGATAACTGATGAAGCCCTGTGAATATCTAAAATTACGGGGTACAGGCAGGAAACACCGTTCACACATTAGCTAACATGGAACAGGTAACCAGAAATGTCCTATTCATGTCAACAGTGCTGGAGAGACTCAAAATGTTTTGGGGTGGCAGACAGAAACACAAAGGCTGGGGAGGGGCCCCAAGCTGGGGAAGGACCAACACCCGAGACTCACAAACAGCCTCTGGAAGGAACCGTGGTGACAAGCAAAGGCAGCCTGGCTCAAGGCCACGCAGGCCCAAGCGGCCCGCTCCCAAGCAGGGTGGCCTAAGATCCCAGCGGAGGGAGCCGCTCGGGGCCAGGCACCCACGGGCACCTCTTCCACCCAGAGCCTGCCAGGGCTCAGCGCAGTTTCCCCTCTCCACCACCAGACAGAACTCTCATCTCACGCCGCCCACCGTCACCCCCCAAACAGACTGGCCCCCAACCCGGGCCATACATTGAGAAATGCTGAGGTTTGGTTTTTCCTCACCAGGAAACTAACGATTTCTTTTTTCAAACTGGCTTATTTAACTACTATACATCATGTGGGTCACCTCCCATCATCTGGTGGCAGCTCCTCGAGTAATCCACCCCGTGTGGCACAAACGTGGAACGTGGGGGAAACGCACTGTTTAAGGCGTCTTTTCGAGTTTCCCACCCTGAAATCTTCCGTGCACTCCTTTGTTCTCATTTCTCTTGTAATGGCCAGGGAGGGCCAGCACCACTCCAACAAATCACGGGGACGTCAGGGGAATCAGGGGCAAGAGACACGACATCTCTTTAATTTTGCACGCATGATGTCGGCAACCACTAAGGTCATACCTGCGTGTGGTGACTGACAACTTTTCAGCTTGATTCAAAGCAAACAGCTGCTGGTTTGATTGCCTCGCAACTAAAAATTGATGGATGACCCTTAAGATGAATAACTACCATAAATCACCTCATTCAAACTCTCCAAGAAAAAAAAATTAAAAAACAATGGTTTTCGTGACATTTGCTGCACTCCATAATGTGCCGTGATAAATTCGGTCTCCTTACGGATGCACAGTTGTGGCTGCTTAAGTTGAGGCACTTTTGTTTCTGTTTCCCGTTTTCTGCACGTCCTGGCGCTGGGGCCCCTGGTCAGGTGTGTCCTGGCAGAGTGTCCTGGTGTGTGCGTGGCAGAGACGGCGGCTCCAGGGTGCCCGTCCGTCACTCTAAACCGGGGAGCTGCTGGGCCTCTCCCCACCAAGCAGCTTTTCACCAGCACACGGCAGCCCCACGTCACGAAGGCGGCAGAGGACCCCATGCGTTAATAACGTTCCCAATATATTTAGTGTAATGATTTGACCTTGGCCGGCATTATGGGCACCATGATTCACATGAATTTGACAAACTACTTCCTGTTGGTAGACATTCCCTATGTTCCTAAAAGGCCAAGAATGTGCTTTGAACTTGCAAGTAAACACAGACCTATAAACCAGGATAAGATTGAGAGGAGATCTTGGTATGTGTCCTTTAAAACACCCAACCTCACCACCATTAGGAGCACTTCGACAGGTAGATATATAATGATGGAACAGATTATTTTTCCAGATTTTTTTTTTTTTTGCTGTTTTTATCTAACATTCAAAAGCAGACACTAGCCATTTTTTTCACCATCTTTCTTTGTCCCTTTCTTTTTGTTATAAGGGGTTCTGTTTCTTAAAAAGTTCCATTAATATTAGAAGAAAGGCAGCTCCCAAGAAAACCAGTCCAACCCCTGACTTGGGCTAGCACTTTGAAATAGAGAAGGAGTTCCCATTTGCATTTCCCTCCCACCACTCACTGCCAGCACCCAGGGGCTGCTCAGTGCAATCCACTGTCACACTTACCTGTCCTTGAGGGTGTGCGGTCACCCGGCAAGCAGAAGGAGCTCTGCCCCTGCACCAGGCACCGTGCTAGGCTGATGGCGGGAGGAGAACAAGACAGCCCTGCCTGCCCAGACCCCAGCATCTACCGGAGACACACACACAAGTCAGTGAACCACTTTATGAACAGAGCCCGGTGTTCTGAAGCATACACTGTGTGCTTTTGCACTGGAAATGGGTGAGCTCCGAAAGCTGAGAAGCTTCCAATGCTGGAAAGAGAGAGTTACTTTTTGCTCAGTAGACGGGACCATCCCAAGCAACTTTCTATATTTAAAAAAATCCAAGGAGGCTTGCAGGCTCTGCATTCCACGCCACACCTGGAGCATCAGAGCCGAGGTAGGCTCTGGGAAGGGCCCGCACGCAGGTCGGGTGACCCGGTTTAGTCACCACGCCCTGGGCAGCATGAGACGGCAGTGCTCGCTCCTGCCCTGCCCAGGTCCGACCGCAGCCAGCCCCCCGCTCGGAGCCCCCCCCCGCCCCCCGAGAGCTCCTCCATCTGCCGTGTGCACCCACGCCCCTGAAACGGAAAGATGAAATGAAATAACATTAACAACAAACAAAATGAGTTGGGGCCACAGGGCCACGACCCAGGTAGCTAATCCCTCCCGGCCCAGGCACCAGGATCAATGCCGCGGGAATGAAGTGAGTCACCCCTCTCCCCTGGTGTCTGCACGAGCTGTGGGACCTGTGCCCCGAGAAGAAAGAGCAGATTCACTAGTGAGTCCTGCTGCACCACGTCCTGGGAAGAGAGGCAGGGGGACCAGGCGCCGCCAGTCCTCAGAACTCCCCGCTGAGCAGGTGTCAATAACCACGCCACGCTGACGCAAAACGGAAAGGACTGATATTAATTAGGCCGACGAGACTGCTTATATTGCATATGCTACTACCTTTAGGCATCCGAAGATAACTGTGCATTCTCCCCAAAGCATCCTGCGCCTGACACGGGCGATTTTAGGCTTCATTTGTCTTCCTAAATACAAATGGCTGCAATCTGTAGCACTTAGGGGAGGTTAGCTGGGTTCAAATAAATAGCATCCTCACTGCTTCCCTGATGCTGGGGAGCTCTGGGTACCTCTCCACTTCTAATGTCACCAGGGTCCCACCAGGGTGAAGAGGAGGAGACCCACGTGGAAAGCAGTATCCAGTGCACACTCCTGTGGCCACCTCTGCCCCACCACTCTCTCCTTCTAAGCAGTGCTGCCAGGGCTTGGACTGTCCTCGGCCTCACGGGGTGGAACCCACTGAACAGGACACTCGGCATGCTGTCCCTTTAAGGCTGAGACGCTTGTTTCCTCTCGGTAAGAAAAGTAAATCACGCTATAGTGAGTTGAGCTTTGAAAAAAGCATCCATCCATTAAAGTTCACGGATCCGCGTTTTCAGGTTGTCCCTCCCCTGGCTGTGTCTCAAGTTACAGCCTTGTACAACCCAAGTCTAAATAATATTCACCATGATAAATGACACCATAACTCCGATATCCACAATCAATCTTTGCTTTAAAGATACATCCATCTTCAATAATGTTGATGGGGATTCTGTAAAATGGGAAACGTGACTGTCTCCCAGACCTCCTAACGGTGGGGGAAGGCGGCTCTGAGTGATGGCTGTCAGCCCACATCTGGCTGCAAAAATAAATTAGCCTTATGTAGACAAATGAAAGGGCCAGCTCTGCCTAGGAAACAGCCACTCCTGAGCAATAGCTAATTTATAGGACTTCTTTCTGGAAAGTTCCTGGCCGAGGCAACAGTCTCCTTCTCTATCTCTTTAAATGATATCTGATGCTGTAAATAACTTCAGCGTGGTGGGGACTAGACCCGGCACAAAAGGGTAGGGATGAGAGAAACAATAACTTTTCCCACATTCTCACACATGATTAAAATGCAGAACTCTCTACTCTTCAAGGAAAAAAAGAAAACATGTATTTTAGCCAAATGTTTTTATTTTTTTTAACAACACGCTCTTCTCTGGCTGATTCTCTTCTTTTTTCTTTTTCTTTTTTTCCCTTTTCACTTTTGGGTGGTTTTCTAGTGGTTTCTGAACTCTTCTAAAAAGTAAACAATCTGGGGCAAAAGTGGCCCTTTCTCAGCCTCCTCAAAAATATCCTTTTTGGCAGCTTTTATTCTCGACCTGGTCACTGTCTTTATGCAGGCAGGACTGGGGTTACAAATTCTGAGCAACAGAGAAAAGGAAGAGACATCTCTAAGGGGTTAGGAGGCGGCTTCAAAAATAGCCTGGAGTGAAACACTTATTAGGCAGACTCTAAGAAAAATATAAGACCGAACTTCTGCCCTGGGGGGGAGTGGGGACCTCCTTATTTTGATGCTGCTGGTTCTTTATGTCTCTGACCTTGTCTCGCTGAGCAGGTTCGGGGCTTTAATTCCTACAGCCCGCGAGCAAGTGGGAGAGGCGGGAAGGTCAGCAGCACACTTTGGAGGGGAGAGCGGGACTGGGCGAGGCGTCCCCGCAGAGCCGCAGAGCCGGGCTTGTTTGTTCCCAGCCTCCTCCTCCGAACAGCTGCTGGTTTGGGTCTCAGAACCGCCTCCAGCGCGGCCGAGGTGGGGAGGGTTAACGCCGCGAAGGTTGAAGGACTTACAGTAATGCTCTGAAGACAGAAACATCACAGGCTTTCCTGGCAAGGGGCTCGCAGAGGGTAGGAGGGACTGCAAAATGAACTCTCTCAGGCTTTGTCAGCCGCCTTTCCCAAGGCCCAGCCTGGCCCCTTTGATAAATGACACATGTCATTCTGTCAGGGGCTGACACTGCAGCTGGGAGGGCCCGTGATGCATGGCTCCAGTGAAAAGGAAATCAACTTTTTGGCACCGAGCGAGTCTGTACCCTGTATGAGGATTTTGTTTCTCAAAAAGTGAAAGATAGACTTAGGATTAAAAAAAAAAAAAAAAAAAGTTGAAAAACAGATTGAACGACAGCTTACACTTAACATAAATTAACTCAGTAATGGCGAAATGTGCTAGCCTGTGATAAATAAAAGCTACATTAGTCAATTATTAATCACACTCTAACTTGTAGCCAGACCCATGACTTAAATCTGGGGCCTGAGCTGCCTTACAAACAGATAAGGCGGTGTCTGATAGATGTCTTCCAGAGGGAAATCAGGAAGGAATCAAAGACTCCGTGGGCTCACTAGTGGGAACCAATGGAAGGTTCTGGGACCGCAGAGTGGGGTGAGTGCGGAGGAGGAAGAGACCCATTCCTTGCACACACGGAATATCTACTGACTGCATCAGGAAAATTAAACATAACAGCTACATCCAAATACTTTGTTTTTTTCCTATCAGGACTTACTTGCTTTGCATATTTAAGCATTTGTGCACCGCAGACGTGTGTTTACGTTTGTATGTAAGACTTTGCCTTGAAAATATGTTGCCGGTTTCGTCCCCAGACCTACTGAGCTACATCTTTTAAATCCGATCCCTGCTAAGGAAATTTTCCTAGAGATAGCACTTATTTCCAAACTAATTGTTTAGCACAGATTATAATTTTAAGTTTCACATGCTACCAAAATAACTGACATTTGATATTCACAGAGATGAAAACAAGGGCTAAGTGCAAACCTGCCTCCCAACCCGGTAGTTCTCTTTTGGCTGGGTTCTAAGCAACCCAACAACTACGACAACAAATCAACGAGGAGAAGCTATTCTCGAAAAACGTATGGCTTTCGGGTCTTGCTGTTCTTCATAACAAAGCACATCAGGTACAACCCACCGCCAGGACGTGGTCTTCCACTGGCCGCAGTCTACCGTGGATGAGGTGGCCTGCGAGGCCCCAACACCTCTCCCCAGGAAAACCTTTCCCCTCCAGGCTGGGCACGCATGGTCCGGGCAGCACGGCATGCTCATGAGTTTATCTCCATGACAGTGTGGTTCCTAATTTCTGGTGTCCAAGAGACCTGCTGAGGTTGTCGGGGACTTCTGATGTGCCAAAGTGTACGCTGAGTTTGTGGGCAAGAGCGCCGAGGCTGGGCCAGCTCGCGGCCAGGACCGGCGACACGTTTACACTTGGGCCGAAGCAACCATCGGAAGTCACACCTCCAATACCTCTGCGAGCTCCAAGTTCGACTCACCTAGCACCCTGTCCTGCTTGCAAACAGGAGATGTTCGGGAAATGCCTGCTGAGTTCCATTCAAACTATTTTGCCTTAAAAAGCTACGGGCACGTTTCCAGTTTCCTACTTCTCCATGATTAAAGGTGAACTTGAACCCAGGAAGCACTTCCCAGAGCCCCAGCGTCCCGACCATCATCATGCACATGGCACCCAAGGACTTCCTCCATGCAACTCCTGGATCTTATGCGCAGGATATATTCCCGTACACCTTGATGTGAAAATGGCAGCAACACCCAGAAGTTGTTGATTTCAGCTTGCTTCCAATTTTAAAGGATAGCTGTCGCTTCATGACAGCGGCTTCCTTCAACTCAGGGTGCCACTAGGCGGGTTAAAGGAATCGTACCGTGGTAGAACAGTAACGCTTTTGGAATTCTCTAGTAAGATAAACCCTTTGTTTACAGAGAAGGAAACTGAGGCTTGAGAAAGTGAAGGAAAAAAAAATCGTGAAAGAACAAAGACCCGGGCCTCTACCCCCCATCCAGGGTTCCTCCCCTGTACGCCACGTAGCGCTCAAGAATCGGTTCAAAGTCAACCTTCCAAATTTAAACGCATACAATTAACACACAGGCTCCAAATCGAGTCCAAATGTTTAAAATAGCCGATAAAGCCAATGGTTTCTTAGATGACTATAAATAAGAACATGGGGGAGGAATCATACATTAAAACACGGGCTGATGTTTAAACTTCTCCCTTCCTCCAGCTGAAATATAATTTTTCTTTAGTCCATAAAAAATTCAGATAGTGTGCAGAATGTTTATATATTACCAAGGTCTCTCTTTAAAAGGTTTATACTTTTACTTTATGACCTGTCCTTGATTTGACACTTCCGCTCATCAGAAAGGGATTTATAAAATAATCCTGAAGGTGAGGAACAGACATCTGTCAGGGACTAGCTGAGTTTCACGATGCGAAATTTAAGAAGAGAAAGAAATCCTGTTAAGCTCTCTTTAGTCACCAATAGACATCAAAGGTAATAATTAAAGAAGACAGACGTCATAAAACATAAATTTATGTCTCTTTTAATAATGCACAAGCACTGTAGTGTGTAAAACATCTATTAGGTTGAAAGAACATGAAAACGTTCCAATAAGAAAAAAAAAATCTATGTTTTGTTTTGGGGTATTTTCCCTTCCTTTAAAAAAAAAAAGTGAGGATCTTTTTTTTTTTTTTTTTTACAAGTTTAAACTGAAGTCTTTCAAAACCTTTGCCATCTGTGGGTACATGAACTATGAATGACCCCGAATGATTTGCACTCTGCTCAGAATCCCTTAGAAAGCACGGGAAAAAGTATCATTAAGAATGACTGATGACTGTCAGTCATGGTTGACCTCATCCGGGCTTTGGTCTCTGCCTCAGTAATAAGCTGGCCTTTATTAGTACCAACACTCCATAAAGGGGGTGTGTTTAGTCACAGGGTAGTGGCCTTCCAGTGCCCATTGCTTCCCTCTGAAAGATTGATTAGCGCTCATTTTTACTGCCTGCCCGGCACATGCGGGCCAGGGCTGCAGAGAGCGAGGCCTGTGAGCCCCATGCCGGAGCAGGGGGTGGGAGAACCATGCCTAGAGAGAGAGGTGGGGGCGGGGAGGGGGGGCGGAATTTTTTTTTTTTTTTTTGGGTAAGGAATCTACCTTGCAAAAAAAGTCCCAACCTCAAAACCATATGTATATTCCATTCCAGGGCCTGGAGAAGAGAGGCCGGAAAAGCCACTGTGCCTGTCGAAATGCAGCTGAAGGAGCCGCCTAAATGTTAACTTGTCTTAAAAACAGACGGGGATCCTGGCCTGCAGCTCCCTCTCTCCGAAATCAACAGTGAGGAGCAAATCGAGGAGGAGACTGCCTGCAGAATTAAGCCTCATAACCAGCCTGACACCAAAATACAAAGATGTAATTATTACCCATTAAAACTGAACATGTGTGAAACTAAAAAAAAAAATCTTCCCTATACGAGCACATAAAAACCCATCTACCGCTTTTGTATTAAACTACTAAATTATTTTTAAGAAGCGATTGCTATAGAAACAGACAAACGAATTTATATATATAAAATTTCCGCATATCCCTAAATCCCTCGGACCGCCTCCTCTCTCTCTCTCTCTCTCTCTCTCTCTCTCTCGTTGAGATAACGGAGTGCCCTGAATTCCCAAGAGGAAGAAGGGAGGAAGAAATGTATCATCATCTTCATCATCACCCTCACGCCCATCCTGCCACCCCCAGGCCCGCGGTGCTGGGGAGGGAGCGGGCGCTGGGCCACAGGGCCCTCTGAGCAGGTGCTCTATTTCTAGGGCAAATGAAGAGAGAGCCTCCCATGTGGGTCTCCCCCACTCCAAATATGTCCATAAACAAATTTAGCTCACAGGGTGATTAATTTGCAGAAACCCGCTGGGGAAAAAGCCAGACTCTCAGTAGTCTAATGCCTTCAGCCAGTTACTCCCAGAAATCCAGCCAAACACCACAACAAGATCCTGCTTTCAGAAAACTGCTGGAGAACCTTGGGATTAGGTTACCATGTGCACAAGTCACCTACTGGATTTGAATCGGTCTCCACAAAAAAAAAAAAAAATAGGGGGGTGGAGGAGAGTGTCTTTGAGCCCTGGGTTTAAGCGTAGCCTCTCTAGAGCAGTCAACATCTCCTTCCAAATAACTCAGAGCAAGCCAGAGGGGAGGAGGGACGGAAAGCGCCCTCCCGTGATCTCTGAGGAGCAGGGTGGCCGTCCCCAGCAATGAACCTGAGCCCTGGCGAGAGTCCTGGCCTGGACCCTGCCTCCGCCCCACTCCCCCAGCTTCCCGGGAGCTCAGCACAGACAGGGAAGGAGGAGTCAGAGGAGAAAAGAGACAAGGATCTTTTGTGAGCATCGCAGTTTCAAGTTAGTCCTCCTTGAGGGCTTTCAGAGACAATAATTTTTCCAGTTCATGAAAACAGGGGTGGGGGGTGGGGGGGGGGACAAGCTTAAAAACTACCTCCTTGCACCTACCCTCCAACCTAGGTATGAGAGTCTTTCCTCTTCCGTTTTCTAAAATAAATTCTTATTACTAGTTTTAAATTGACAAATAATACACGTCCAATACCTGATGAAAGAAAGTCAGGAAACTTTTCTAACTGCAAAGATAAAATGCTGCAAGGTAGCCCGACCCCCCTTCAACACAACCCCACACACTGTGCGGCCACAAAACACAGACCTTTGTGCGCTTCTTCCTTCCAAAACCCCCAACGTGCTGGTTTCATTAATATTATCAGGGTTTCATATGCAGACAATGCACTGAGCACTAACAATCTGAATTACTTCCTAACTGACTTAGACTATTTATTAGAATATTTATTTCCCATTACTTTCTGGAGTTATGGCAGTTTCCCTCAATTTTAAAATTTAAAAAATATACATATACATATATACGTAGACACACGCACACACACACATATATGTATATTCTCAAAGTTTGGGGCAGTTCAAAGAGATTTATGCACAGCACTGTAATGTTAAGGTATTGTTTATGGTCACATTATTTGCCCGTATTTGGCTCCTCTCAAAGCCAGTACCTTCCCAGGTAACAATAAAGCACAGCAGCGAAAAACAGACATGTTTTACTGTTATTTTCATGTAGCTAAGAACTGAAGCAGGGCAGGCTCTTACGGAGTATTACACAGTTTACTGCATTAATAATAGGATGCCCCACTGCTGTGACACATTCTGTACTTGAAATAAATATTAGTCACAATACTTGCGTCTTAAATCCATATATTTTAAAGCCAGCTGTAACAATGACACAGGCACCAGGGATGACTTGCCAATAAGGCATATTAACCACTTTGAAAAGAGCCTTCACTTCGGTTCAGCGTTCATTGGTATGTCATACCATTTCTTGCTATGAATCTTGCAGCTGGCTTTTAAAAATAGTAAAATGTAATAAA
This sequence comes from Mirza zaza, assembly GCA_008750895.1. Lineage (NCBI taxonomy): Eukaryota > Metazoa > Chordata > Mammalia > Primates > Cheirogaleidae > Mirza > Mirza zaza. Next base: position 24,280 of record VSMD01066734.1, on the reverse strand, counting down.
TACAGGTTTCTGAAAAGTTCACATTCCCAACTCAGAATGTATACTGACCTTCACTGCTGATTTAATTTATTTCATCATATGATCTTGCTGAAGATGCACTTTACCTTTAACTAAAAACTCAGGATATTTTTTACAACCAAATTTTCTAAAACTCAATTCAGCCTCTGCCCATCACTCTCTCCTATATATCCACACCTCTGAGCTTGCTTTAGAGTGGAATTTATAAGCATGTGAGCGCTTGACCTATATTTACCATATACTAATTTTCTCCAGAAAAGGGCTAGGGAACACACCTTTTAAAATTGCAGCTAGCAAGTTGAGGCAGAAATGCCTCTATTGCAAATTTGGAAACACACTGGATTCGATATGTGGGTGGTTCGAGCTGGCCCTGCTGGGGCACAGAGGCTGGGAGCAGCCCGGTGACCAGGAGCTTGGAGGGAATCTACTTGGCCATTTTCCTGCAGAACACGCCGCGATCACAAGAGTGAGGAAATCCTGCTTTATGTTTTGCAGAGAAAATACAAATGGTAAAAATCTACCCTAATGTGATCAATTCTTGACTTTTTTCCTTTAAAAACAAAAGACAAATCCTTGCTCGTGTTGGTGCAGAATTCCAGAAAGACACAATGGACATAGGAAGAAAAAAAATGTCTATCATCTAAGAAAACTGCTTACTGCTGCAGCAGTGTGTGGAAGAACAACAAAAGCAAATCCAGAAATGAGAGCCTGGAAACATGAAAAGGTTAAACACGCGGCTTAGCGCAGAGGCCTTCCTAGGAAATACGAAGTGAAAAGAGCATCACAGTTGTGATTCCACCTTAATGTTTTAGCTTTATTTTACTGTGCAACAATGGAATCTATAAACAGTTTAATGCTAATTAAAATAGAAATCCAATCCAGATATTCCCAAACCAGAAGATCCAAGCAGGTGATTGAATGGAGGAAGTACCAAAGCATAACTGAGCTCAAAAATCTCTCTAGAAATGATCTCCTCTCTTTTCCTCGCCTGACAATAACCATTAAAAATGGTAACTGGAGGCCTGTTTATTCCAATTCTCAGTAAGCAACACTGTTGGGTTTTTCTGAGTATATAAATTTAACAGCATACCTCCCCGGTGAAGTTAAAATGTAAAAGAGAGTAGGTTCAGGTCACTCATCTACATGCAATTCACTATTTTCTGCGTCTCCTTAGAAAACAGGCATACACAAAAAAACTCATCTTCCTTTATTTTTTTTTTTAAAGTCACTGTCCACTACCACTGCAGCCACACATAGAGCACAGTGTTTAAATGCAGAAGGGCCTTTCCTGCACCCGGACATTTTCATGCTTCCCTAAAGCTTCTCTGGCAGTAAATATTAACAACTAGATTTTAAAATGTAACAGAACTCTTCTTTGTGCAGTTTGCTGGGGAAAACGTGTGAGGCCCCCTTCACTTCTGCCAGTCCGGAGGTCTTTAAATTTCAGCATGGGTTACGAAAACAACCGGGCAGCCCGGCATCACAGCAAACCCTGGGACTGCCACTTCCACGTATGACTGCGCACGTATCACGGGCACTTCGCACCTACAGGCGTGTGGGGCTGGCGGCTCCTCTACACACCTACTCGCGCCTGTGGCATGTAACCAACGAGCAGCACACGTACACGAACAGTGTCACGGGCACACAGAATGCTCACCCCATCGTTCACCGCATCATTAGCAACATTTCGAGCAATGACGACAGTATCAAATAGCACTGCTACTAGAAAGGCTTTTACATTCCAGAAGAACACTGGGGTGTG
>VSMD01066734.1:0-15000 GCA_008750895.1 Mirza zaza | reverse complement strand
TCTCTGCTCCGCGCCCGGCCCAGGCTGGGGGGGGGGGGACGGAGCCCGCAGCCGCAGGGCGACCGTGGCCGGCGCGGGCCGGGCCTCCCCTCCCGGCCCCGGGCGGCCGCGGCCCACGCCCCGCACCTCGGCCCGCCGAGCCCCCGCCTCCTGCTCCTGCTCCTGCTCCTGCTCCTGCTCCTGCTCCTGCTCCTGCTCCTCCCGGCGCCCGCTCCCCACGGCGCGGGCCGCGCGCCCGTTACCTGCCGAGCGCCGGGGGGCCTGCTGCTTCCTCCTCGGCATGCTGCTCGGGCCGCCGCAGCCGTCGCCTCAGCCGCCGCCGGAGTTCGCGGGGCGCGGGGACGCGGGGCCCCGGGCGCGGGCGCAACTCCGCGGCGCGCCCAACTTTGGCCTCGTCCCCGCGGGCTCCGGGCTCCGGGCGCGCCGCGGACCGCGGGGAGCCGCTCGCATGGACCGCCGCGCCCGGGGCCGCTCAGGAGGCGGCGGCGGCGGCCGCGCGGGCCGCGTCCCGGCCGCCGGGCTGCGGGCGGAGCGCGCGGGGCCTGGGCGCCGAGCCCGGAGTCATCCCCGGCGCGGGCCGCGGGCGCAGCGGCGGGCGCTCGGCGGGCCGGCCCGCGGCCCGCGCTCCATGCTGCCGCCTCCCCGCCGCCGCGCTGTGCTGGGCGGGCGCTCGTCCGGGCGCGCCGCGGCGGGCGCTCCCCTGCGCCTTCCTCCGCGAGCCGAGAGTCTCCGAGCGCAACTTTCTCTCCCCTCGCTCCTCGCCGTCCGGGGGTCGCGGCGGGCGTTTTTAGTGCGCGGGTCGCAGCTTTCTCATTGTGCGCCAGCGAGGCCGATCCGGGCTGTCCTTTTCCTCCGCGCACTTAGTCTAGGAGGAAGAAAGCAAACAAGACAGAGGAGTGAAGCCCCCGTACATACATGCGCCGGGGAGAGATGTCAGGCGCTGCTCCACCTTCCAAACAGTCACAGATCAAACAGTGTCACCGCCGGAGCGCCACTTTGTGCCCCTCGCTGCCCCCGGGGGCTGCGCCGCCGGGATCGCCGCTTCTTCCGATGCGAAATCTAATGCAAACACATTTTGATCATGGATTTTTGGCCGGTCTTGATGTTCCAACAGAAAAATTTTTGAAAAATACACAAAAAGCACCCCCCCCTCCAAAAAAAAAAAAAAGCCAACAACAACCTGGAGAATGTGTGCAAAGGGGGTGAGGAGCAGACATTCACTGGGTGGCGAGATGAGCGTGGACGGTCCTCCCCCAAACTCCTGGGAGAGAGGGAGATGCACTCTCGCTCTCTCCTCTTTTCAGTGAAATATAACACACATTCGGATCGCAGAGCTTTCAGACAGTCTCAACTGATAGACAGACACATCGAGCTGCTTTTCCTGCTTCAGTTTTTACTCCTCCTCCTCTTGCCAACGTCACCCTGACAATTACAAATAGGTCTCACACAAACCATACCTGTCAATCTTTTTAATTGCTTTGTTTTCTTTTTTTTTTTTTTTCCTCCCCGGAGCTAAACAATATGACACAAAAAAGAAATCTTAATACAGCATAACATAAAAGACTGCGCATCCGAGGAAGACATTCAGGGGCTTGTTATTGTAATCCACTGGCTGATACTGGGTGAAACCATGTGTTCTAAGTTAAGTAGACATTAGTTCCTGCAGATTTTTAGACCTGTTAGTCCCCACACACACGCACCCACGTGGATCCCAACTACCCTTGGATGAAGTATGTCCTACGTTTGAAAAGAAAAAAAAAATACCTGTGTCACTTTTGCAATCTCAGTTTGGGGGTGATATTTGCTTGGGGAGGATGCCTGTGTAGCTTTTATATTTTGGTAATTCGTGGGTAATTGGAAAACGAGAGATGTTTTAAATTACAACATATATTTTAAATGAAAATGTAAAGACGGACTTAGTTTATCACACACACAAAAAAAGCGTGGAAATATTTAATTTGGCCCCTCTATGAAAAGTGGATTATTTGGTCAATACACACAATTAGGCAGAAAATTGGCACGGTGGAACTGCAGGTCTTTCTAGCCGGGTTAGAAAATGAGGTCTTCGTACACCAGTGCAACGTCTCCAATTCAGTTAAGTCCCTCGCCATCCCCACCGAGAACTTTAAAATGTTTGTGTGCTCTGGGAATTTCGCTTTCTAGTGTTCGATATGTGTGTTCTCTCCCAGTGGGATACCGGTAACAGCCTCGTACAGCTACTTAAAACGTTCATGGAAAAACACGAAATCTAGGCCAAAATAAATAAAATGGCTTAGTTCGTGCAACTTGCATGGGACAGACCGAGGCGGAGGACAGAAGGCACGGGCCAGCCGTTCGGGGCACGGGGAGCCGCGAGCCCGGGCCGCGGGGTGCACGGGGCGCCCCCCTGCCCGCGGCCGGCTCTGGAGTGCGGGCACAGGCGGCGGGGTCTCCCCGCCCGGCCCGGGGCCCCCGGCCGTGCCCCGCCGCCCCGGCCGCGCTCGGGGTTGATTCGTACCACCTTGCAAGGAAGTGAACGCTTCGCACGGGAAGGGGAGGCGCCTGCGCCGGCCGCCGGGCGCCGCGCCGCTCCGGGGACGCCCGGGGCTGCTGCCGGCTCCGGGCCGCGGACGGCCGCCCGGCGCGCGAGTCCCCTCGCTGCCCGCCCCCTTCCGAGAAGTCAAATCCGGCTTTTGGAGCCCGAGCCCGGGAGGGTGGGGATATCCGGTGCCTCTCCCGCGCCAGGAGGAAGGGGGAGGGCGGAGGGGATCCTCGGCCAGTCTGCGCCGAGCAGATTCAAACCCAAACAAAAAGATTAAAGGAGCAGCGGCCGGGGCGCCGCGGTCCCCGCTCGGACACCCGGGTGGCGCGCCCGGGTTCCGCCGGGGCTGTGCCGACGCGGGCGCGGCGCGCGGCGGGGCTGGGGGCGGGGAAGCGGGAGCCGGGCGTAGCGGGGGGAGCCGAGGGGAGGGCGCCGGCCGGAGGAGGGGCGGACCCGCCCGCTCCGCCCGCCCGCCCGCCCGCCCGAGCCGAGCCGAGCCGAGCCGAGCCGCCCGGGCTGGGCGCGACCCCGGCCAGCAGCGGCGCAGAGAGCGGGCGGAGGCGCGGGCCATGCTGCGGCTGGCGCCGGCCGGGGCCCGGGCCATCGTGGACATGTCGTACGCTCGCCACTTCCTGGACTTCCAGGGCTCCGCCATTCCCCAAGCCATGCAGAAGCTGGTGGTGACCCAGCTGAGCCCCAACTTCCGCGAGGCCGTCACCCTGCGCCGGGACTGCCCGGTGCCGCTCCCCGGGGACGGAGACCTCCTCGTCCGGAACCGGTGAGCCCGGCGCGGCCCCTCGCCCCGACCCCCGGCCCCAGTCCCGGTCCCCGGCCCGCGCCGCGCAGCTCCGGCTGTCCCGGGCCCGCCCGCGTGCCACACTCCGGCGCGCGCCCGGGCGCACCGCCTGACTTTGCGAGATCCCAGGAAGTTGAACCCGCCGCCATCTGGCGAAGGCGAATGTAATGTGACTTGCTAGTGTGAATATCCGATGCCACCGAACGTCCTCATAACTGAGGGTTATTTTAATTTGGGATTCCCCTCCCCTCCTCCAGCCCTCCCTCCTCCCCCTCCCGCTCCCGAAATAAAACCGACGGGACCCAGAAGGGGAGGCTCCCCGCCGGCCCACCCGCGCGCACCCACGGTTCCTGCGTTGACATAATCTTTAGGGTGGAGCAGGAACAGCCTGGACACAAGCTGCGACGTTTAGGTAAACGTGCTTTGGAGGAAGGAGGCTGGGACCCGGCTGGCTTTTCCTGTCCCCTCCAGGTCGCCAGCCGCCTCGAAATGGCGGAGGCTGTCGTTGGGTGTGTTGGTGTGCACCTCGCCGGGGTTGTCTGCCTGTTGTCAGTGCCGTGTGACTGTTGTCTGTCCCCTGAGTGTAACGACAGGCGCGTGGCGCCGTGCCCGGGGCAGCTGGGCCAGGGCTGGGGTGAGGGCACGGCTGCCTTTGCCTGCAGGTTTTGCGGCATTTGGGTGACACCCGGGTGGTTGCCCGACCTTCCGTCCCTTCCACCCCCACGCTCCCCACCTTAATGTGTTTCCACCTCACTGATCTCTAGTCACTGGCGAAGCAACAGGAAGGAAAGGACCTCACTCTGTGCCGGAGCCCAGCCCGCTTGAGGCTCTGCTCCGTGGGTCCCCGGCTGCCCGACTTGGCAGGCGAGGTGCTCCTCTATGCCCTTCGGCCTGCCGAGTCCGCCGGAACGCTTACTGTGCTGCGTGTTCCAGGGTGAATAATATTATCATATTACCGAAGGGAGGTGTAAGTTCTGACTGCAACTAAGTTGTGAATTGTGTGCTAGAAAAGTACAGTGAGTCCCTGCAGGGACTGAAGGACAGGGCAAAAGGTACCCTTCCTGAGTAGTTTGGTGCAGCATTTAATAGGGTCCATTTTAGAGATTCATGCCAGCCTTCCAAACAAGACTGTAGGATTGAAGAATGCTGATCAGGATACAAACTTTCAGAAACTTGTTGGGGGCAGTGACTGAGTGAACCATGGGCGGGATTGAGTCTGGGGGGCTGTAGGGGCTGCCTTAAAGAGTGGGGTGTGTGTGTGTGTGTGTATCCTATGAAAATGCTGCGTGCGGGTGTGCCCGTGGTGTGGAGGGTTGCTTCCTTATGTGATGAAACACTAGTGCTGTGGAGAGTAAGCTTGAGCCTAGCCGAGCGGGAAAGAGGGGCTGGAGTGTGCAGAATGCACCAGTGAGTCCCTAGAAGCTGAGACTGGATTGGAAAGCTCTCCAAACAAACTTCAACAGGCAAAAAGTTCTATTCGGGCTTTTTTCTTTTTTCTTTTATCTTGGTGATAAAGCATACTATTGACTGTGAACTCATATAAACACACACAGACACACACAGCTGCGTTAATAAAATTCCTTTTAGAAACTGGGTGTGAAATGGGGAGGAGGCCACCCCAGGGGACAGAAAGGGGGAAGGTGTGAAGTTAGAGCACTTCAAGCAACAGCCCAGGGGAACCACCGGCCCTCAGTGGGGACTGCTCCCCCGCTGGGCTGAGCCCAGTCTCCTGGGCCTCTCTCCCTGCAGGTGTTAACCAGCTCCTGGGGTTTCTTTCCCTCCTCAGATCCCCCCCCTTCCCCCAAGGGCTGCTCTCCCCCACCAGTGGCTGCTGCGGTGTGCACCAGGCGGTGTGCCCTGGTGCCGCTTCCAGAGGGCCACCAGGGTTGATCCCAAGGTGAGAACAACGTGGATCCCTGAATCCAGTGGTCAGGGACCCACGTCTGCACCCACGTCTGCAGCTCCTCAGTTTGGGTTGCTTTAAAACCCATGCCTCTTCTGTCCCTCCACATGCGTCAAGAATGCCTTCAATACAAATGGTATATCTATAGGAGCAACTTGACCTCTAACTTCTACCTTGAATCTGTAACAGAAAAGAATGGGGCCAGATTTCTCCTAGTTGGGAGGGGCTGTAATCTTGCTGCCCCTCTCCCAGGAAAATCTACTCCTATCGCCAAATGGTAGAAAGATCCTTTATTCTTGCAAACATTGTCGGTGGAAGTGGCATTTTACCGAATTTTTTTTAAAAATTGGGGTGTGATAATTCACTGAAGGTTAGTTCATTTTAATCCCAGACTAAATCTCCCCTGAGCAGTGTTAATTGCATCAAATTTTTACTCAAAGCACTTCTCATTTTTATCATAATAAAAATCAGCTCTAGAATGAATGGATTAAGCCTCAATTCACTTGTTTGAAAAGGTGTTTGGTGGTTTTAATTGTGCTCATCTGACTTTTTCTTTCAGTGAACCACTTGCATATTTCATTCCATCTTAACAGAAAATACAAATTCTTCATTCACAGGGAGGGAAGGATGTGCTTGTAAGCTAGACATGGATTTAGGATAATAAAGTTTACCATTTAGAAAAGGCATGAGAAGGGAAGTATAAGATCACTGTAGAATGTGTAATGGATAGTCCTTTATCCAGTTCTCACCTTACTGTTTAGGGGATCTGTAGCACAAGTTAACATCTTTCCCTCTGTGCTCAGCCCTGGGGGTGGGGGAAAGAAAGGGAGAGAGACACCCCCAGGTTAAAGTCAGTTTATGCACTATTTTTAGCTTATTTCGTAAGAAGGTGGCATTATTTCGTTTCCAAATATTTCTAACGATTTTCTGCTCAAGTGTAAGATAATGGAGCAAAGAGTTTGTAGGAATGGCGAGGGGAAGGTGGGGGATGGGGTAGGCGTTTTTTGATAAACGGTGTGTTGCTCATGGGAGGGGAACAATATTTCTGCTGACTCTCCAGCCGAGATTTCTTTTCCCTTTCTTTCTTTTCTCTTTTCTTTTTCTTTCCTCTTTTTTTTTTTCTCTTATTTTTTAAGGAATGTCTGGTGTGGAAGACTTTGTTTTGTCTCTCGGCATTGTAAGGCTTTTACTCCGGACTTGAGTCTTCAGCGTTTGGGTTTTGTGCGGAGGAAAGCGCTTCCCCCCCTCTGCAGGATCGCCCTGCTTCACACACATGACCGAGGGGGTTAGCGCTGCTTGGTATAAATAAACCGAGTGACTCCACAAGGGTGTATGTTTAGGGAAAGTCTGCACCTGCCCCGTTGTTTTTCCCGGGGTTCCTGGATTTTAGTCTTTTAAGTGGATCCTCCCGTCGGATTGCTAGAATCGTGCACTTACGACATGCACATATTTTCCATTCAAGGGAGTACAGGGAGGGTCTCAAAATGCGCGCATCCTTCCTAGCCTGTCTGCCTGGTCCTCGGGGAGCTCGCTATCCCTTCCCGTCCCCGGTTCCCCGACCCTGACCCCCTTCCCTCTGCGCCTGCTGCACTTGAACTTTTTTCTGGCGGAGCGGGAGGTGCGGGCTCCCGACCCTCGTGCAGCGTCTTCTCAAAGCGCAGGTAAGGAGAGAGGCTCCTCCTGGGCCGTGACAGGTCCCCGCCAGCCGCTGAGGGGAAGCAGTGTCAAAATGGGAGTCCAGGGAGAAAAGAAGGTCCGGGCACCAGGGGGCTGGGAGACGGGGAGAGGGCGCAGGGCGCGGAGCCGAGCAGCTGCGGGCTGTTGCCACCGGTCCAAGCCTCCTTCACCGACGACGCGGGCGATTTAGAAGACTACAGGGCGTAGTGGCGGCTGGGGGGGACGGAGGGTGAGAAATAGGGGAGCTTGTGAGGCCAAGGTCACGGTCAGGCAGCCGGCGGGCCCTCTCTGGCGCCGCTGCGTTCCTGCGCGCAGCGTGCTTGGGGCTCAGAACTTGTCCGCCGGGGACCGACCTAGCTCTGCAGCCGGCGCAGGGGCTAAGGGTGCGGACCAGGCGCGCCCGCTGGGTCCCCGGCCGGGCCCAGGGAGGCCGAGGTCCTGGTCGCAGGCCTGGGCATCGGCCGCTCCACCCCGGCTCCCGGCCGGCGCAGCCCCTAGCCTGCTCTGGGAGTTGTGGTCGTTGATCCCCCCCTCTCCGTGGCGGCAGTGGGGAGGACCGCATGGGTCCAGCCGAGCCCACAGCGGTGGCCGGGCACTCCCGAGGAAGTCGGGCCCAGAAGTACCTACTTCTGGCGCCCCATAGGCTGGCCAGGGCACAGCGAAGCCGCCGCAGGGGAGACGGAGAGCTGGACGTGGTGCGCGGGCCCTGCCAGGGCTCTAGCCCTGGTGGTGCTAATAACCAGAGTGTTCAGAGGGGCTTTCAGGCAAAGCCCCCTGGCAAACCCAGGCTACCCATGGCCGGCTGCAGCCACCCTAGCTCCCTGGAGAGCCCCACTCCCCCTCCCAGACTTGGCCTTTGTAACCCCATCCAGTGCGTGTGCACTCTCGCCATGCGACCCTCCTTGGGAAGTGGCAAACCACAGCCGGGGCGGGGAGAGGGGGAGTTGCGTTTTCCTCCTGCAGAGCCCCGCGGAGTGCGCCCCTTCCGAGGTGCGCAGGACGCAAGAGAGCTGGTCCCCATCCGGGCGTCCCTCGGAGCCTAAGGCGGGGGCTCCCCGCAGAGGAGCGGCCACTCCAGCTGAAACGCCAGGAGGGACAGGCTGGGAGGGGCAAGGGGCACAGGAAGGGTTAATCATGGGCGAAGTAGCTCAGAAAACAGAACTGGTGGTGGGTCGGGCTCCTGCCCCCCCTCCCACCTCCAATCAACCGCGGTTCCACCCGGTGTTCCTCCCCACCCACCCCCGGCCCTATCCTGGAGTTTGCTTTGCAGCCTGAGGCAGGAGCCCCGAGACTGCTCCAGCTGGGCGCTGCCCTGGGCCGCTGCGTGAAGTCCAGAAGCAGCGAGTTCCCAGGAAGCCGGCCCTTTTAGAAAACACTAGACCTGGAGAATTATGTAAATTTAAAAGAAAGATGGCAGGCCTCTGTCCTCTAAAAATAGAAAGTAGGCATCTTGGTATTAAATGCCAATTGAGAAACCAGCAAAAATCACTTTCCCCTCTTCTCATTATTGTGCATCGTTTATGGGTATGGCGTCCTGTAGCCTGTCACCAAGGCCTTGTGGTGAGCTGACTTCTGAATAGGGCTGGACAACAGAAAGAAATCGTTTCCCCTGCTTTCTTCTACAACATGTAGAGACTTCACTGCAGATACACAGGGAATAATCATGAGGGAGCATTTATAAGTGCAAGATATTATCCATGTTACAGTGAAGGCATACCCTCATACAGGGCAGTTTGGGTGTATTAAGTTGAATTAAGAGTGAATTCTTTTTAAATGATCTACTTAACAGCTTTCTTCCTGCCACCAGATACTGCCACCTTTTCATTTCATTACAGGTGGAAATGACATTTTTAGGGTCCTCTGTTATGTGCCTAAGCCACCTCCTGACATTCTTAGTAGATGGATTTTTTTTCCCCCTATGTTATCAGGATATTTTTGTTATGAGGTATGCTGAGATGAAGAAAAGCTGAGAAAAATACTGGCCTTCTCAATTAAATTGACTCTGGATACCAAAATGAAAATAATCATCTGGTATTAATCAAGTTGTGTCTCTGCTTCTTGTTGAGGGAAAATATAGTGACGGTTTGCTTTCCTTTTCATCTGAAAAGGACTGTAAAATGTTGAATGTTCCATAAAAATGGCTCTACTCAATTTTTGTTCAATTAATCAAAATGCATATTTTCATACTGGACACAGTTACATCAGAAAGAAAATTTGCTGCGGCCACTTTAACAATGTTTCAAACAACCCTGCAGTAACATGTAGCAACCAGTGACCTTGCACATTACATCAATCTTTAATAATATCATTGTCATTACTATTATTATCTTAAGTGTTAAATTGTTGCCAGAATCAATACAAGTCTACTTCTTTGAATATATTTTATCCCAGTGTTGTTTTTAACATCTTTGTTAAGAGGCCAATTAATTTCCGACTCACAGCTCCAGTGAAGTTTGTATATAATGAGGGCTCCCTGACCATTTCGCGTATCTCTGCTTGCTTCTCCTTTTGAAAGAAAGAGGATAGACAGAAATAAGTGGCATGTGAAATAAATAACTTGCTGTTTAAAGCAATAAGAAATTATTCCCAAACTGATGAAAGAATAAAATACGCCAGAACTATGTGCAAATCACTGTCGAACTCATACTTGTTTCGTTTCTTTTTTTTCATCTGAACAGCAGGACTGATTTTCTCAAATTCTGTCTGCCACCGGAACCAGAGGGATTTCCCTAAGCAGGGTTTAAAGGCCTTAACAACAGCAACAACAAAATGGTAATATATGTGTTTGTTTTCTTCTAGATTTGTTGGTGTTAACGCGTCTGACATCAACTATTCGGCAGGCCGCTATGACCCTTCCGTGAGGCCCCCCTTTGACATAGGTTTCGAAGGTGTCGGGGAGGTGGTGGCGCTGGGACTCTCTGCCAGTGCCAGGTACACAGTTGGCCAGGCCGTGGCGTACATGGCACCTGGCTCTTTTGCAGAGTACACAGTCGTGCCTGCCAGCATTGCAACCCCCTTGCCCTCGGTGAAACCCGAGTACCTCACCCTGCTGGTAAGTGGCACCACCGCCTATATCAGCCTGAAGGAGCTCGGAGAGCTGTCCGAAGGGAAGAAAGTTTTGGTGACGGCAGCAGCTGGGGGGACGGGCCAGTTCGCCGTGCAGCTTTCGAAGAAGGCCAAGTGCCATGTAATTGGAACCTGCTCTTCTGACGGAAAGTCTGCTTTTCTGAAATCTCTTGGCTGCGACCGTCCCATCAACTATAAAACTGAGCCCTTGGGTGCCGTCCTTAAGCGGGAGTACCCCAGAGGCGTCGACGTGGTCTACGAGTCTGTGGGGGGCACCGTGTTCGACTTGGCCGTAGACGCCTTGGCTACCAAGGGGCGCCTGATCGTCATTGGGTTTATCTCTGGCTACCAAACTCCAACTGGCCTTTCGCCTGTGAAAGTGGGAACGTTGCCAGCCAAGCTGCTGAAGAAATCTGCCAGCGTCCGGGGCTTCTTCCTGAACCATTACATGTCTAAGTACCAAGCAGCCATGGACCACTTGCTCAAGATGTGGGAGAGTGGAGACCTGGTTTGCGAGGTGGACCTTGGAGATCTGTCTCCGGAAGGCAGGTTTACTGGCCTGGAGTCTGTATTCCGTGCCGTCAATTACATGTACATGGGGAAAAACACTGGAAAAATTGTAGTTGAATTACCTCACTCTGTCAACAGTAAGCTGTAAAAACAGAACAATGACATAAATCAAAGGGGAAAGAAAATGGGTACTTTATGCCTCAGAATTACTCAAATCAATTTATTTTTAGTTGGTAAGGGATATAATATGTCTTAAAACAAAAGTAAGATGTTAATGAATGGGTTTCTCCCTCTCTATTCTTTTCTTCTTCCTCCTCCCTTGAAAAAAAACAACAAAATGTGCTAATAAAAATCTCCCTCCATGGCTAAGAGGTAAAATGTTTACATTTAATTCTTTAGTCACGGACAGTCTCATTCCAGATTTTATTGTTCCAGGGAACTAAATGAATTCCTGATGCAAGATCTGATCAAATCAGTATGTCTTCAGCTTGATGAGATTTTAAAATCAGTCTTGAAAATAGTTCACAAATTCTTCTTTGCTTTGGGAGGATTTGGTCTCATGCTAATCAGTACTTGCTAAGTGAGCGATATAGCACAAGTCAGCCAGCCACGTGTTGTCAGCATCCGTATCCTCAGGAAACGGCCCCTTTTCTCTGCAAATCACTGAGCAACCATCTAAACGGAAATGCGAGGGAGCCCTCCTCCAAATTCGATTATTCTTGAGTTATTAGAAAAGTGGTTAGGTGAACACGGATGCATTTTCAAGAAGTATCAGTTACTTCGTGGCTTTTATCTACGGTCATCCCAGTGAGACACGTGAATGGAAAACGTATCTGCCCTCTTCAGAAGCAAAACTCACGTAGACGGAAAAGTGGGTTTTGGACAGGGAGACCGCAGAGATGGGGGCTCTGTGTAAAATGAACACGCCTGGGAAAGGGCAGGGCGTGTGCCAGGCTGGCAGCGAGGGTTCACGCAGCACGGTGTGGACCGCAGAGGGGAGACGCTCTCTGGGCTCTCGGCGGGGGATTAATAACAGTGTGCTCCCAGTGCCTGACGCAGGACGCATCAGATAGCACTGAGCACAATGGGGACCTAAGTGATCTAAAATAATAATACATCTGCTGCTCCTCCGAGGCTTTCAGGCGTGGGAGGTGCGGGTTATCTCTGACTGTGGAATCGCAGAACTGTGTTCCCATTCTCACTCCCCCCAGTGTTCTGGTGGAGTGACACGCTGATTGTCACCGTCGCCTGGAGTGACACACGCATCCACCGACCGCACGGGAAGAGTCTCGAGACCTGTGCCTCCCCCGAATCGTGCCCACAGCCGATCCCCTCGCCTCTGAACCCCCGTGCCCGCGCCTGCCGCAGCTCTCGCCGTCGTCACGTCGAAATCCCATGGCGCCCTGCCGATGGGAGGTGAAGCCCACCCGATTATTTTTCCCAGTCTGGGGCTCCCGCCTGTGCAACATGCTCAGTAAATACGGACCCGATTAAAGAGGCTCCAGGAAAAGTTGGGGACCGTATTTAATTTTTTTTCTCTCCTTCCCTGTAAGGAACAAGGAAATCCTGCTGCCGAGTAGCTGTTAGTATCTATTTTACAAGATTTACTCATTTTCGGGTACCTAATGTAGCTGCTAGCATGCATGCACAACAATACAATTTATATGGTAAATGGAACCAAATAATGGCTTCACTGAATGTTATGGCTGCACTGAAGGGAAATGTCACGGTAAATAGCTGCCAAATTATGGATCATGCCGGAGTGTCACAACTGCACTAAAGACAAATAGCACTAGAGGCTATTGCCACTGTGACGCGTCTGAGTTATGAAGAAGGGTAGCCGCCTGATGTGAGGCTCTTTGTGTCCTCATTATAGCAAAGGGTTACTGGTGCAGGGGACAGGGAGAGCTCGTCCAGTGTGGTGCTTAGTTATTAATCTGTCCCTTTCAGCCCTAACAGCTACAGCAAAACGGAAAGAGACTTTGCCTCGCTTTTAGACACACAAACAAACAAAGGGGGAGAAACAGGTTTTATGAATGTGACTGCGCACAGGAAATGACTAGTAATGGAAAAATGTCGTAATAAAATAATCTAATCAAGGAATATTATTAAATTTAACATAGTATATGTCTGAAAAAGGCTTAGTTGCTTCTTATGCAGATAGATGTGTGAAATCTGAGCAATAATGTACTTTCTCCCTTTGTAAAGACTTGAGGAGTAAGGACATTACCAACTAAATTGCTTCTTCTAAACTGAAGTGAGTCCCGGTTTCTTTCATTTTAATGGGAGGGTAATAAAGATGAAAGACCAACATTTTAACTGATGGATCCCTTAAGCTACAGAATAGAAATTTATTATGTTTTCAGGGAATATACTAAATTCAGCTATGTAAAAATAAAATTCAAACACCCAGGTTTAAAATAAAATATAATCTGAAAACCTCATGTTCTCTCTTTCCCCAAACTAAGAAAGTACAGTGCATGCTGTTTTCATTTATTCTTAGAAAACAAGCATGAAAGATTCCGCCCATTCAGATAATGCCAAAAATATGTTTAAACTTTTTTTTTTTTATTCTTTTGAAAAATGATTTGTAAATTGAGGGTCATAGTTCAGCATCAGTTTCATCTTCTGGGATTATTGTTCATGACGAGCCTCTAATGGGAGGTAAAATTGTGCAGTGGGCTCAACACCTTTCTTCGGAACTGTATTACATATCACCAAAAGTACATCCATAATTCAGGGCAATTGTCAGTCTTTGTTTTAGAAAAGGGGCCAGGGTGGAACAATCACAGTGGATAAATTATTTCTCAGTTCTCAGTGTGGCCTTCTCTGCATATCGGGCTTAAGGTCACTGGCCGGGCAGGGTGGAAGGAGCTTGCCTCTTGGGAAACCAAGGAGCCCCACCATCCCTTATAACTTCTAAAGAGCCAAATGCTCTTCCTTTAAACCTGTTTTGCACGTGAATCATACCAACAATGTCATTTGGGGTCCCTTTGGTGATGAATACTTGCTGTTAACTGATTTCAGCATTAAAAACAAAAAAATTCCAGAGAATAGTTTGCAAAAACATGGTGGAAGTTTTGCAGGATATGTTCTATAAATGGTTATTATATGATTTCATCTGAATGAAGTTTCTCCAGAGTAGAATAGATCCTCTGTAAATGGCCATTAATATTATATTCAGTATTTATCTAATGAAAGTGCAGTGACAAGTAGCTGCTTCTTATTAAAATGAAAATCTTGCATTATGTACTCGAAGAACATTCCAGCTAATGAGGGTGTAATGTCCTCAGTACAACATAGACCTTCTTTTTGTGTTCACCACAAGATGCTGGAAACTTGACAAATGATATCATTTAAGACACATGCCTGCCTTAGGGACCTGTTTTTTGGCTTTCTGTTTCTGGCTTTTATTTGGGTAACATTTGTAATGGCCACCCACTTGTACCTGGGTAGTGTTTTAACCCCTTCCCGGGAATTGTCAATTAGTATGAATTTACTGCAGTCAGGGTTCCCTTTAAGACAGTGTGGGGTGCTAAATGCTGAAAATATTTTTGTTGATCACTTTACCACATGGACATATGGGATACATACCCTATTTCAGATTTATGTAAAAACACATGAGCAATGTGAAGCTTTTGGAATAAACACAATGAAAAAAGAGCAAGCACTGTCAACTTTGGATGGCCATTCCCTAGGTGTTGCAAGTGTTGTGAATGCAACTCAAATGCAGAACAGCCTGGTGTGATGAATTCATAGTTACTTTTCTCTGTATGTTGCACTCTCTTGTTTTATTTAATACTTTGCTATATATGGTACTTATTTAAAGACAAAAGATCTATCTATGCAAATTGTATTTTTTTTTAAATTAGAGTTAGATTTTTCCATAACTAATTTCCCAGTTATGGCCCCAAATTAAATATTTAGGGTCACATGTCAGAAGTCAAAATGCAAAGCTGGATCATCGATACTGGCCGTATCGTCATTTTAAACGTTGCTGTTTTTACTAGACTTTTAGCATCAAGTTATTCCGACTCATAAAAGGAGGAATGTTTGGTATGAAAAGACTCTTACTGCTGTTACAGTGGAGAAACCGTGGAACCTTGGCAAAAATGAATTAATATTAATAAATAAAAGTTATGCAGAATTCCCAAATGATGTCTTACTAACATGCATCAGTTCGATTCTTAGTAGCAGACAGTTGATATTCAGAGAAGGTCAAGTAAGGTGGACGCTTCAATTACGTACGCTCGAGTCTTCTGTCTGGTCCTTTCACTAGACCCGAGTAGCTGGTGAGGCGTAGCGGCAAGACTAAAAGGGGTCTGTGTCGCTGCTGTCCTAGCACTGACTAGCGCCCATGGCAGGCCCACCCTCCCGCGCCAGCTCACCGCAGGCCCGGAGACACGAGGGTGCTGGGGACGCGTGTGGGGTAAGTACCGCGTGGAATACAGTCTGGGGGATACCAGCACGTGTCTCACGGGTGCTGAGAAGCACCGATCCAAAAGTGCAGAAATTCGAACTCGTGGT
>VSMD01066729.1:0-15594 GCA_008750895.1 Mirza zaza | reverse complement strand
TGCGAGGTGCTCCCAGCACCCCACCTGCCTTCCGGGGTCTCCCTGTGGTCAACTTGGAACGGTGCCACTGCACCCTCTGACAGGGACCTGGAGCAGCCAGCTGGAGACTGGGCTTGGCCCGGCAGACACCTCCTCTGGACACAAATGCTGTTCCCTGCATGGGGACGGGTCGGGGGTGACTGGAGAGTCCACATGGGCCAGGCCGACCATGGGCTGCTGGCCCTGCACAGCCCCTTGTGCTGCCCCTGTCCTGCCTGGTCCCCAGCTCCATGGGTTGAGGGGCTCCCTGATAGGCTGGGGACACGGCTCCTCTGCAGGGGTCAGACTGCGCCTCCTGTCACCGGGAGGGGGGGAGGAAGGCAGGGAGAACAACAGGGAGAGGAAGTCCCCATTCCAAGAGGGGAGGGAAAGTGCTTCCCAACACGGTGCACACACACATACAGATACACACACAGATGCACACAGACATGCACAGATGCACACAGACACACACACAGACACACACAGATGCACACCGAGACATGCACACACATACACAGACACACAGACACAGACTGACAGATACATACAGAGATGCACACAGAGACAGAGATGCACACAGACACACACAGAGACATGAACACACAGACACACAGATAGATATGCACACAGAAACACACAGACACAGAGATGCACACACATACACAGAGACATGAACACACAGACACACAGATACAGAGATATGCACACAGAAACACACAGATGCACACAGAGACACACAGAGACATGCACACAGACACAGATAGATATGCACACAGAAACACACAGACACACAGAGATTCACACACATACACAGAGACATAAACAGACACACAGATACACAGATATGCACACAGAAACACACAGACACACAAAGATGCACACACATACACAGAGACATGAACACACAGACACACAGATATGCACACAGAAACACACAGAGATGCACACAGACACACACAGAGACATGCACACAGAAACACACAGACACACAGAGATGCACACACATACACAGAGACATGCACACACAGACACACAGATACACAGATATGCACACGGAAACACAGAGACATGCACAAAGACACGCAGATAGACAGATATGCACAAAGAAACACACAGACACACAGAAATGCACACACATACACAGAGACATGAACACACAGACACACAGATACACAGATATGCACACAGAAACACACAGAGATGCACACAGACACACACAGAGACATGCACACAGACACAGATACACAGATATGCACACAGAAACACACAGACACACAGAGATGGACACAAATGCAGCACACACAAACACATGCACATGGACATGCACTCAGACACACGCATATGCAGAGCTAAGCGAGGCCCGGCCCCGGCACCCCTGCCCACAGCACAAGTCAAACGAGCTGCAGCTTTCAGACACGCTCATTTTAACAGCGTAGCCAGCAGACTTCTCCCGAAACTAGTGTCTGCTCCAGCAGCTCCCAGCTTTCCTCGTAAAAATAACGGCAGCTAATAGGGAAGGGCTGTAGCGCTCCAATCCAGGTATCGTCGGCGTGACAGCTGCGTGATCGGGAGAAGAAAGCTATGCTAAGACAAAAAGAATAATTAAAATGAGCCACCAGAACCAGCCCTGGATTTAAATGTTTAAATGTTTTAATTTAAAAGAACAATGGCTCCTTGAAGTGTCTTCACAACCGGCACTGACAACCTGCCATTTATTAATCAGTGTTAAATAACAGCGGCTCAGGGTTTGACACCAAACAGCAGATGATGTGTGACGATCCCCAAAATAGCAGCCACGTTCCGGGCTGATTTCTCAGTGACTCCGCATACCGAGGAAGTCTCTGGAATATTTACCGCAGCACCCGAGCGGCATAACCCCTCCCCGGCAAGTCGGGGAGCTGGGCGTGGTGTTTAGAGACGCAGAGCCTTGCAGGTAAGGCCAGGGCTTTACACACAGGTGGGGCCTGGGGGTCTCTCCACCATAAAGTGCTTTAAAAACAAACAGAAAGGGCACCTTGCTGAGGCCGTGGCTGTCGGTCTGGCTCTGTCTGGGTTCCCAGGAGACACCTGGCGACATCCGGAGACATTTCGATTGAGAATACTGGGGGGGAGAGGGGCCGTCCGGAGGGGGGACAGGGCGCCGCTGAACACCCTGCAGTGCACAGGCCTGGCCCCGCCCCCGAGAGCGATTTGGCCCCACGTCTGCAGGGCCGAGGCTGAGACCTGCAGGAGAAAGTCCAGGCTCAGACACAAGGAATGCATCTCTATAAATGTGCATTTTTTAATCGGCAAAAAGAGGGTTAAAATTCTTCGTTGTATAAAAAGAGCTGCACCCCCGAGCCTCCTCCGTGACACCCCGTCTCTCCCCGGGAGTCGCGGACAGCGGACGGGGCTCGGGCGGGCGCAGGTGCCGCGCGGCGCTTTGCGCGTGATGCCCGTGGCGCGCTCGTTCCCCGCCGCCGCGGCTCACGCGGGGTTGACGTGGGACCCCACCGTGAAGGCCCGACTCGCCCGAGGGGGCCGGTTGGAGACGCCCCTTCTGCAGGAAACGGCCGTGAGCTCTGCAGTCATTTTATCGGCGCCCTCGGTACCTGCTATCTTTTTAAACCCCAGACACCTTCCCGGCGGGAAGGTGCGCATGAAGGAAGGACGCGGAGGCGTCCCCTGACCCGATGAGGAGGAGTTTCGTCTAAAAACGTGCTCTGAAGGTGCAGAACGCGGAGGGTCTCCGTGCCAGGGAGGCGCGGCCCCACCCCGCCAGGCGGGCCGGCCCTTCAGCCGGGCGCACTCGGGGCTGGCGGGCGCAGGGGCGCTCCCGCGGGCGGGTCCGTGACCGTGGCTAGCCCTCCTCTGCGTGCACCTTCACTACACCCTCGTCCGTGCACTCGACGTAGCAAAGCCTGAACACCCACCGTGCTGAATGGGAGCACTGCACGCGGCGACGACCTTTTCTGGAAGCCGGCGGAGCGCTGGGTCTGCGTCTGGGTGGTCCTCGAACGTGGGTCGGATTCGGGCTTGCCATTGTCCCTTGGAAGCATACGCCGACGCCAGGGTGTCCCTGCTGAAATCGTGCAGTCATTCCGACCTCGCTGGGGCTCAGGCTTTCCTGGGCCGTATCCCGTGGTTAAGGGCGGACGAGGGGACCCAGGGCGGACACGCCTTGCACCTTAGACAACTGCACTCTTCCTTTTGTCACGGGGCCTGTCTCAGTCCCTTCCGGGTGCTGTAACAAAACACCTTAGATTGGGTGATCCACACAGCAGGCATCTGTTGCTCTTAGTTCTGTGAGCTGGGCAGTCCAAGGTCAAGGCGTCAGTGGATTTGGTGTCCGGGGAGGGTCTGTTTTCTCGTAGAGGGCACCTTCTATGTGTCCTCGCGTGGGGCTGGGGCTGGGGCCTCTCTCGAGTCCTTTTAATAGGGCGCTAATCCCATTCATGACCTCGTCACCCCCAAAAGGCCCCTCCTTCTAATACCATCTCCTTGGCTAAGCCCTCGTTTATGTGTTCGATTCAGCAAAAACTGATAAAGTCCATCATGCTAAATAGGATCATTATCACATCACTTCACATGTGAGGTTTCAACATATGAATTTTGCGGGGACACAGACGTTCAGGCCAGCGCGGGGTCACGCGGTGGTAAAATGGCAGTGGGGAAAGGTGGCTTTTCTCCCACCCCGGGTGGATGCAGCCGGCACCCCGACACACGGTCAGCACCCCAAGTTCTGCCGTAAACAGCGGGGTGGTCCTGGCCCCATCACCTGCCCCGATTCTCTCTGAAATCAAGAGGCTGGTCCTGCCGCTCCCTCTGCCTTTCTGTCCTCTTAAAACCCTCGATCCTAAAACTCAGTCCTGTCTCCGTTCACTTTTCCGCGATAACGGGCGGGTTGGCTCCCGCGGTGGGCGGGACGCAGGCAGGGCTGGGGCTTGACGCCGCGTTTCAAGTCCGAGGTCCCCGAGAGCCCCGGAGACGCCGGTCGCAAAGCGCAGGCTGGAAACTCAAAGAGTCGCTCCTCCTCTGGACAGATAAAGAAACGCGCCTTTCTCACCCCGAGACTGAAGCTGGAGACGGGAGATGTTTTTGAAGTTCTGTCTGAACAGAAACTTCCATCTCGGGTCCAGAGTCTGCTTGCTCTGACGTTTTTCACGAGAGACGCCTACCTGCAGATTTGCTGACCTGGGCGCTTCCCAATCACTACACTCTTCCGGAACTTCCCACCGCAGGGGCAGGGGCACTTGGCGACCCGACATGCCGGGCTCCCCCATCTCAGAAAAGCACCGTGACAACCGGAGGCACCAAGACTCCCGCTGGGGACACCGACAACGGCAAGTCCCACAGAGCTCGCCGCACGGCACGTGGACAGCGAGATTCCAACGCTGGTCACCTGGACTCACATCTCACGACGTCCTTGTTACTAAGGACAATGTGATCGCTCAGAGACCCTTTGCATAACCCCACTGAAAACCAGGGTCAAGATTTTACGGTAAATAGTGCAGATCAAGTATTTCCTTAGCACTTCATATCAAAAACAAAACTAAAACTTACTGATTTTATATGTAATAAAATTTTGTTTAAAATTCCAACTAAACACTAATATTTAGAGTGAAAAATAACTCAAGCCACGCCGGATTCTTCTGCGGTAGCTTGCTAACAGAAGTTGATGCATGTTTCATCCAATAGGAGGCTTCTTTTATACCTGCCTTTCAGAGCCTTAATGTACAGAGTGATTTTTGCAAAAAACTAGTCTAGAATTTCATCACTGTCCCAAAGATGTACTCTTAATCACGGATCGATTCAATAAGTCTCTTTTGATGAACAGCCACGACCATCGGCTAAATTGATTCTTGCCTCTTTGGCGGTTGTCTGTTTGAACTTCACCTCCTCTGTCAATATTACGGCTGCGATTCCTTCAGTTTTCCAGCAGCACTCTCTCCTCGTGGAAGTCCTGTATGTCTGCATTGTTTTGCACTTTCACTTTGCAATACATCGGCATTGCGTTTGGGGTTTATTATGTGACATTTGCAACATTGGACAACCAGCTAAGACTGACCCCCAAAGACCTGCATGCATTCGGCAGAGATGGATTTCAGCAACGAGCAGGGAGGCATGTTCCAGTGGGAATTCAGTCTAGGTGTGGGGGGGACACGAATGCCCTTCTTTCCCCCGTACAATCCCACGACTCAGGAGACACGGGTGGAGAGTTAGGAGGTGAGCAGCCAGCCCTCCCCCCCAGTGCTGTGGGAGGTGGTCTCCAAAGATGGCACCATGAATCCTCCTCACTCTGTATGTGCAGGCCAGCCGGCCGGTGGCTGCCGTGCCCCACAGAAAACAGCAGGGCTGTCCCTGCACTCCTAAGGCTGAGTCACAAGAGCCTTCTAGCTCCCATGTACGAGTAAGGGAATGCTCCCTTTTGGGACACCCCCACTCAGAACCTAGTCCCCGTGCGAGTGCTGTGAGAAGCCGGAGCCAGGCCCAGTCTGCGGTCCCAGCCCACCTCCAGGTGACGGCCGGCATGCACCACTCGCCACATACAACGTGTGTGCCCCTCTCGCACTCCAGGCCAGTCACGGCTTGGGACGGCTCCAGCCTCAGCCCCCACCTGCAGGCAAGTGCTGGAGACCGCAGAGTGCCCACGGGCCGGCTCGGCCCCGTCAGCCTGCAGGACCACGGAGACGGGAACGGGTGGCTGTTTCGAGCCTCCAAGCTCTGGAGAGGTTTGTCATGTAGCACCAAGACTGTTTTGACCGTTTTGACACAAAGTCTAACTGCTTTTCACTTAAGAGGCAAGTCTTTTTAAAAGTTAAACACACACTCCGTCAGAACAGTCAACACAGCAGACAGGCGCCAGGTTGAGAGGAAGAATAGAAGAAGTGCTGAGATGTTTAACCCGATGCATTTTCATCCTGTAAATAATAATAGAATGCTGTTATCTCAATTTCTGTCAAGTGAGTCAAGCCTCTTTACTAATTTTTACTATTTGTTTGGGAGCACTGACAATGAACTGGTCGCCTTCCCTCAGGTTTCTGGGGGATATTCTCGATTTAATAAGAGGGTAGGATTTATTTTTGCCAGGCGTGTATTTCTGGAAACGAGTGGGTGCTTTCTGTGGGCAGTTGGTATCAGCATCCTATCAACACTGGGCTGCAGAGTTCTGCCAAAGTATTTTTGAAGCACAGAACACTCTTTTATGTGTTTTAACGTTTTCAGAGCAGCTCTTCCCCCTTTATCTGCCCGAATAAGGCCCTGACACCGAAATAAATCTGCATGAGCAGAGATGCTCGACGCGCACGGCTGGGGCCCACGGCCACGCAGTTACAGCCACGTGCCAGCCTGCACTTCCACAAGCCCCCGCAGAAAGAAAAAAGTCTCGAAGAAAGCGCCTCACACGTAGAATCTTTCTTTCATAGCAAAAATGTGTCCGGTTGATTTATGAGGTGTTCTCAGGGAGAACAAAACTCACGCCATGAAACCGAAACTTACAGAAAGGTTTCCCGGCCTCTTGGGAGGGAACATGCTCGAAGTGCACGGGGTGCGGGTTTTCATAGCTTCCAGCGTGAGTTCTTCTTGGAAGCCGTATTTTCGCACTGGCGTGTCTATTTATTTGTATGATAGCATACATTTTAAAAAATCCAAACAGTAAAGTTTCCCAAGATGCTTGGCCTCGAATTCGAGGCGTAACTGGGAAAACTGGATCCACGCCTGAGGGAACCGAGGGGCACATTTTGCTCCTTTGGGACTGAAACAGAACCGTGGCGGGGACCAGCCTGGGTTGGTCCCCATTGTCACAGATAGGTGGCGCTGTCTGTGACAACAGTGTGTCACTGGGGTGCAGACCGTTGGTGTGGGTGCTGTCCAGGGCCACGTTCACACTGCGTGGCGTGGCTGCGTGGCCGTGGCGGGCATGGCCCGTGGAGCTGAGCATGCACTGTCCTGTCCGGCCCGGCCCTTCACAGAACAAGCCTGCGGCTCCTGCAAGGACTGAAAGGGATCCATCTCCGTGGAATCGTCAGTGTGACCCCATTTCCTAGGGGACGACCGGGCCCAGTGGGATCCCCCATCAGTACTGCCGCCCACGTTAGACACGTGGGGTGCTCTGCATTGGGGTGGTCAGTGATGGACCCCAGAGATTTCATTCCATTTACACGGAGTTTGATGGAACCGGATTTCACAGTGAAACCACCAGCACGGGCATTTGGGAGAGAAAAATCCTCTCATTTCCTCGTTACCTGAACACACTGAACTGAACGTCCTTTTTTTTTTTTTCCCCAGACAGGGTCTCGCTCTGTCACTCGGGCTAGAGTGCCGTGGTGTCATCCCAGCTCACAGCAACCTCAGACTCCAGGGCTCAAGCGATCCTCCCGCCTCAGCCTCCCGAGTAGCTGGGACGACAGGCACCACCATACCTGGTTATTCTTTTCTATTTTTAGTAGAGACGGGGTCTCGCTCTTGCCCAGGCTGGTCTCAAACTCCTGAGCTCGAGTGATCCTCCCGCCTCGGCCTCCCAGAGTGCCGGGATTACAGGGTGAGCCACCGCGCCTGGCCTGAAGATCCAGTTTTAAAAGTCGGCCCTGGCAGCATCCCCCCCCCCCTCCCCCCGCCCGGGGCGAGGACGGTCCACCTGCTGGAGCTCCGGCCTCAGCGGCTCTGGGGAGGAAGCGCCTGGAGCCCGACACCTCATTTAGCAATCAGAGCCCGGCGTGGGGCTTGCTGCGCCGGCGACAGGGAGGCGTCCCGCGGTGTCGCAGGGAGGTGGACGGTGGGCTGCTATTTCCTCGGCTAAATGCTATCATTTTAAGCACCACTGCAAAGAAAACAGGGATCTTGCCAGAGGGAAATAACACACCCCACAGAGGGGAAAGAAGCGCATCGAGGCAAGTGCACGGGTTTCTTCCACGGACCAGGGTCTTGCTGAGGAGCTGCGTCTCTGCCCCACGGCAGTCAGGGGGCGGCAGGACGGGCGGCCCTGGCAGGGCGGGGGCTCTGGGCCTCCACTCTGGCCTTCTGAGATGCGGGCGCGTTTTGGAGAATCCTGTCCTCTCCTCCTCCCACGTGGCTGCCCTCGCTCGGACAACGGGTCTCCTGCAAACACCGGCCCGGGGGGCTCCCTCCGGTTCCGTCCGGGCGGTGCCAAACACGGGGGAGGCAGAGCGGGCAGGTCCCGCCCTTCCGGAGCCTGCCGCAGGCACAACCGAGGAGGAGGCAGCCTGGCTGCCGTGGAGTGAGGAGTTTGGTCTGTGTCCCCACTCCCGCGTAGAGCATCCACACCCTCGGGATGTCCTGAGAGACGGGAGTGTCCTTGTTGTGCTAACAAGGGACTCACCTTGGCCCCCGGGTAGCTTTAGGAGCAGCATGTTCACCTGAGAGATCGACCGCGTGACCAGAGGGATGGTGACTTCAGCTGACCTCCGGTGGGGAGGGGCTGGGGATAAAGTTCAAACTCCGGGCTGATGCCTCACTTCATCACACCCGAGGAACACACGGATGCTCCGTGGAGCCGCCTGGTTGGTGCACAGAAGGGGGAGCCGGGAGGAGAAAGTGCCGGCCCCACAGCCAGGGAGATGGAAGCCGCCTCCCTGCCAGACCTCACCCGGTGGGTTTCCTGCAGAGTGAGCTGCCATCCTAAGGAGCTTCCCAGAGTTCTGTGAGTCATTCTAGTGAATTATCCAAACTCAGGTGGGAACCCCAGAATTTGTAACCAGCTGCTCAGAAGTGTGGGTGACCTCAGGGCCCCGACGCCTGCAGCTGGCCTTTGATCTGGGGTAGTTTCTTGGAGGAATTTGCCCTTTTGCCCTTAACCTGTGGGGTCCCAGCTACCTTCTGGGAGGTGCCAGGACTGAACTGCAGGACACCAGCTGGTGTCTGACCAGCTGGGGTGAAATGGAATCCACGGGGGCACGTGTGACATCACAAGAGTGACCGTGGTGGTGCTCAGGAGAGGAACAAGGTGACCCCCAGAGGTGAGTCGCAGCTCGGACCAGCACAGCCTGCCTTGACGAGGACAGCAGGGACAGTTTCTCTGAGGACATATCATGTGAGCTGGGTCTGCAGGGGGCGAAGGGCGAACCAGGCCAGGAAAGGGCACTCCAGGCAGAAGGAGCAGCATGTGCAAAGGCCCTGGGGTGGGGCTGGGAGGAGGCAACTGCAGCAAGAGTGGAGTGAAGGAGATGGGCATGGCACACTGCCCTCAAAGGTCATGGCAGACGTGTGGCTCCACAGCCCTGGAGCCCTCTCAGCACACAGACCTGCAGCACACTCCCCGACATCCAGACAAGGAGCTGGTGCTCTCCCCCGACTACCAAACCCTCTGACTTCTGCGGCCAGTCCTGAGACTAGTTGGAGAGCTTACGGCTCTGCCTGCCCCTCCTGAGGCCCCACAGACCCCACCTCTCCAGCCCCACTGCCAGATCCCTGAGCACAGTGCTGCTGCGAGCTGAGAATCCATCCCTCTGTGGAAGCCTCTGGAAGAAAAGTGGCAAGGAAGCCACTGGTCACCTGATAGCGAAGGTGGGCTGGCAGGGTCCAGACCACAGGTGAGGCCGGGAGAGGCCGGGAGAGAGTGGACACCTCCACGCCCGGGCGTCGGCGCCTCATCCAACATTGGGGGGTGAGCACAGCCCAGTCTCCGGCAGGTGGGAGGACTCGGAAGCTGCTGCGTGGATAGACGCAGCTGGCACCTGCGGCCCCATTCAGGATACTCCTGCTTCCTCCTCTGGCTCCTCCTGCCTCACTGTCTCCTTCTGCTCCCTGTCTTTGAATCTCGATCCCTGCCCTCCACCTCCCACGCCTCTGTGCTCGGGGCTGGGAGCACCACCTGGGAGCATCACCTGGGAGCATGAACTGGGAGCACCACCTGGGAGCACCGCCTGCCGTTGGTCGGGGCCCCTCCGGAGAGCAGGAGCCCCAGGGAAGGGGCTCAGAGTCGAGCCCCAGGGCTGTGGCCTCACCACCGTGGGTCCAGGCCCTCCTTCCTCTGCCTCTGGCTGCCTGTCCTAGGCGTCCTCCCCCAGAGGAGAGCCGGATTACAGTGACGCTGGGAGCACGGCCCGAGCAGGGTCTCTCCAAGAGTGGCGGACTCACAATTTATCTCATAAATGCGTCTCGATGTTCCACAAATCACCACGCTCATCCTCGGAGATGTCCTTAACTCGGGGCTTAGAGTCGCAGATGAAGCCTCCTATGGATCTTTTGCTCTATCAAATGGCAGCGAGAGGGGACTAGCTTGGTCAGGGCCTTCGTGGAGCTGGACTGAATTAGGTTACGCAAACTCTAAGGAGGATCGTTCTGCAAAGCTGCGGCAGGAATGGGCTGTAGGCAGCCCCCAGCTGGACCACTGCAGGGGCGAACGTCACCCTCAGGTTAGGGCTTGGAGCCGCTGGCTGACCTGACCTTTGATACTTGGAGGAGGAAGTAACCAAAGAATAGTTAGGGACTGTCAGCTCCTTGGCAGAAGCCACTGGGGAGAGGTATGTTCTAGAGGGTAAAAGTCAGCCCTCGATAGGATTTCGATCCAGCCACGGGTCACGGAATGACGGCTGGACGCAGGAGGGCCACTGTAGAAATACAGCTTAGACAGGCACGCGGGTGGGTCTATGCAGGCTGGATTTAGATTTAAATCCACAAGCATTTTCTGCCCACCTACTAAGCATCTTATTTTATTTAACCCACTAAACAATCAACAGCTCTTTTCTCATGCATTAACGTTAAGGAGTCTAAACACTAAAGCAAGGATAGACACCCCACAATGGTGCGATGGGGTTCCCACCCCACGCCCTGCTCAGTTCTGGGTGACACAGAGCTATCTCCAGCAGGCAGACGCCTCCACATGTGCACTGAGACTTTTTTCTTGTCCTCATCCCACAGCCCAGTTCCCTGGCTCCTCCTTTTGCACACGAGCATTAGCACACAGGGCTGCACACCGAACCCTCACGTGCTGCGTTTTGGAGTCAGCTTCTGCGATTTTCAAGAGTGATTTTGACATTCCCAATTAAAATTCCATCATATTTTATTTTTTAAACACTTGACAAGCTGATCCTAAAATTTACATGAAAATGCAAATAGTCTAGAAGAGCCAAGGCACTTTGGAGAAGAACAAAGTTGGAGGATTTACATCACCAGATCTCAAGATTTACTTTAAAGTTGCAGGGACCGAGACAGGGCGGCGTCCGGACAACGCAACAGATGGAGAATTAAGAGTCAGGGCCACACAGAGGGTCGGCTGATACGCGGCCAAACTGTCAAGGTAGTCTAACGGGGAAAGGAAAGACTTTTCAACAAACCGCGTATCGATAATCGGGTGTCCATATGGAAAAAGTAAAAAACCGAAAGAGCATCATCATCCCTTAGCTCACAGCACACACAAAGTCTAACTCCAGACAGATTACAGATCTAAATGGAGAAGCCTAAACTGTAAAATGTGTAGAAGAAAACACAGGAGAACACGTGTGGCTCTCAGGGAAGGATAGATTTGTACAGTACAACGATTGTGCGTCACACGAGGGAAAACTGAGAAACTGGATTCTGTCGATGTTCGGGCTTTTGCCCTTTGAAAGACACAAGGCAAACTATAGAATGGCAAGAAGAAAAAAAAAAAAAAACTTTCAGTACAGTGTATGCATCTGCCAAAACTTATATCCAGGATATATATTAAAAAGCATTTATAACTCAATAATAGGAAGACATATAATACAATTTGAGAATGGGTAAAAAAGATTGAAATAGATCACAAAAGAAGACACAGAAGTGACCAACAAGCTCATGACATATGTCCAGTGTTCTTAATCTCCAGGGAAAGGGAAATTAAACTACAAAGAGATTTTACTATTCCTCTCTCCACGTGCGGGGCAGGATGTGGAGGAGCTGGGACCTCACCTGGCGCTGCTGAGGATATAAAATGTTTCAACCACTTTGGAAACTGTAGAGCAATTGCGTAAAAAGTTAAACATTTCCCCAGGGTACATCCTAGGTTTCCCACTCCGAGGCATTAACCCCAGACGGTGACACCATAAAGACTTACTTACACAGGGACGCTGACAGCAGTTTTATTCATTTTATTCCCAGCAGCAAAAACGCAGAAACAAACCAACATGCCCATAAGAAGGAGGACGGATAAACGTGTGCGTGTGTGCGATGCCGTAGACGGTAACAGACACACATTGTGGCGTGGGCAGATCTTGACATCGGCAAACTGGGTGAAAGCAGCCAGACACAAGAGCGTGCTCCTCCGAGTACCACGTACGTCAAACGTGGAAAACACCAACTAGTCGCAGTGGGGGCAGAGAGCTGGTTCCCTGGGTGGGGATGGGAGGGGAGACTCCCCGGGGCAAAGTGAGCTTTTGGGAGGGACAGAAACGCGCTGTGTCCCGCTCACAATGAGTGGTTTTCACGAGTGCGTTCATCCGCCAAAGCTCATGAAAACGTACACTTATAACCTTGATTTAGAAAAAAAAATAATCTTGACCAAGCAAGATTTTCTCCTACACTAGAACTTCAGAAGCCACAAAGTAGATCTTCTTCGCGCAGTATTTTAATGTTAGAAATAGTGAGGGGAGGTGGGGCTGGTTGGTTGGTTTCTTAGAAGAGAACTACTGCAGTGGCCTTCAAAGTTAAAATCTACCGTGTCTTCTGCTGGCGCTCCCCACATGGACGGGGGCTCCTTGGACGTGCCACCGTTTGGGTACACAGTGCCGGATGCCACAGCCCCGGCACTGCCACCAGTGGAGGCTGGTGGCGGCCCTTGCCCCTCAGGGAGGGGCACCTGGGGCATTTTGAAGATGGGGGGACCCCGCTGGGGCGGGTGTCACACCCGCTCCCCAGGACCCCGACATTGGGAGGTGCGGGCACCGGTAAACACTCGGGTGCCGTCTCTGTCTCCCGGACGGCAGGACATAAATACGCCTTCAGCTAAATGAGAACCGAAGTGCGTGGGAGGAGTGCTATAAATCATATGCAGACCGCCAAATAAAATTCAATTTTCGGGTAACGCGAAGGTGTGATGCGCGTGGAGCGGCTGCTTTGCATATCGCCAGCGCAGCAGGTGACGAGCGGGGAGGCAGGGCTCGTGGCCGCTCTGTCCCAAGCGAGGCTGCGATTGTCTCCTTCCTTTGCCTCCTCTAATCGCACCGGCACAGTGTTGATTCGGGACACGGCGGCCCATGAAAAATGTCACCGTTCTGCCGACGGTGCGGACCTGCTGGCAATTCCAGCAGGCAGCGGCTGCACGTGAAGGGTGATAAGGCACTCCATCCCGCCACGCTCAGCGGGTTTCCCATTTCCTCCTGCAATTACACATCAAACTGTTTTAGCTTCACAAGCTCCGGCACTATAAATGGCCTCGAGGCAGAAGGCCGCCCGGCACGCTGATGAGCCCGGCTTCAAAGCGGAGTGCAGACTCAGGTTGGGTGGGGGAGCCGGCTAAAAAAACATATCGCCCCCACCCCCGCGGCTGCCGCCGCGCACACACTCACTCTGCAGAGCCCCGAAGACGGGCCCTAGAAATCACTCTCATTATCGCCGCCTCGTCCAATTAACAGAGGGTTTAGGGAAACATGATTAGCTGTCTTTGCAAGAGGGAAGGCACCAAAGGCACTGCCACAGGGCTCTGTGCCCTCGTCTCTCCCGCGTGGTCCACAGACAAGTGGGGGGCATGCCCTGAGAGCTCCTTGGAAATTCAGGGGTTCCTGATGCGCTGGAAGCCTACAGGCTCTGAATCTATGGGTGGACCCAGCAATCTATTTTAAAGGGCATCTCCAGGCATGCAAGTGTGCCTGGGCTCCAGACCCAGATGGTAGACAGGTGTGGAAGGAAGGCATTTATGTAGCACTGTTTGAAAGTCCATTCATCCATCTACCTACTCACCCACCCATCTATCCACCAATCCATCCATCCATCTATTCATCTATCCATCCATCCACCAATTCATCCATCCATCTACCAATCCATCTATGCATCCATCTATCCATCCATCTACCTACTCACCCACCCATCTATCCACCAATCCATCCATCCATCTATTCATCTATCCATCCATCCACCAATCCATCCATCCATCTACCAATCCATCTATGCATCCATCTATCCATTCATCTACCTACTCACTCAAGAATCTATCCACCAATCCATCCCTCCATCCATTCAACCACCCGCCAATCATCCATCCATCCATCCGTCAATCCATCCATCTACCAATCCCTCTATCCATTCATCTACTTACTCA
Source organism: Mirza zaza (assembly GCA_008750895.1). NCBI lineage: Eukaryota > Metazoa > Chordata > Mammalia > Primates > Cheirogaleidae > Mirza > Mirza zaza. Next base: position 1,364 of record VSMD01066729.1, on the reverse strand, counting down.
CCCACCCATCTATCCACCAATCCACCTATCCATCTATCCATCCAACCACCCACCAACCCATCCATCCATCCACCAATCCCTCTATCCATTCATCTACCTACTCACCCACCCATTTATCCAACAATATATCCATCTTTCCATCCACCCACCCACCAATCCATCCACCCATTTATTCATCCATCCATCCAACAAATAGGGGGCACTGTTTGCAGCCAGGCTCTGGAGACACAAGGTGACAAAGCTCACTGGGTGCTGTGCTCTCTGGAGTAGCTGGCACACGGTCTGCTGCAAATAAACTGGCACTCCCCTCCCCTCTGACAGGCGAGACAGCCGGCTGGCCAGGGCAGTGTGGGCTCTGGTGGCTGCTGGGCTTGGAGTGCTGCCTCAGACCCTGTCGCCGGGCAACTTAAACAAGCTCCCCAAGTCTCAAACCTGTGGGGTCTGTGAGAGGGATGTGGTGACGGTGCTCACCTGAAGGGGTGTTTGTGAAGATTAGATAAGTTAATTCTCAGGGAGCACTTGGAACAGGACCTGGGAAAAGTGAGCACTCAAATATGAGCTGCAACCATTATCATTATTTTACTACCATCTTCAGGGACAATGAACCTACAGTCTAGAAAGTACAAACGAGTATGATATAATAAGATAACTTCTGCAGAGGGGCAGAAGAAGACATATGTTGAGAATATAGAGGACACAGATCTCAGTCTTTACACAATTGTTCCTGGAACATGCTGAGATATCTACCTTTCATCCATGTGTCTATCTATCATCTACCTACTTAGCCAAAATTTATATTAATTTATACATATGGTAAAACACATGCATCGTCAGCACATGGCTTGATGGACTTTCAAAGTGCACATGCACCAAGATGAGAGTGTCCGTGGGCCACAGAAGGCCCTATGCCCCATCCCAGTCCGAAGGGGTCACAGCCCCGCCTGCTGTCACCATGCTGTCTGTGGGAGGGATCCCCGTTGTAGGAGACGGCAGTTTGTTCTTTCTAAAAGCAGCACAGGGATAGGCACGGTGGCTCACGCCTGTCATCCTAGCACTCTGGGAGGCCGAGGGGGGAGGATAGCTCAAGGTCAGGAGTTCAAAACCAGCCTGAGCAAGAGCAAGACCCCATCTCTACTAAAAATAGAAAGAAATTAATTGGGCAACTAAAAATATATAGAAAAAAATTAGCCGGGCATGGTGGCGCATGCCTGTAGTCCCAGCTGCTCAGGAGGCTGAGGCAGGAGGATCGCTTGAACCTAGGAGTTTGAGGTTGCTGTGAGCTAGGCTGATCCCACAGCACTCTAGCCTGGGCAACAGAGTGAGACTCTGTCTCATTAAAAAAAAAAAAAAAAAAAAAAAAGCAG
>VSMD01066728.1:0-88783 GCA_008750895.1 Mirza zaza | reverse complement strand
AAACTGGTATTAAATGAGCAGCACCTAAGTGGACACATAGGTACTACAATAATAGTGTATTGGACAGGGGGACGGGGGGGGGGATGGGTAGATACATATATAATGAGTGAGAAGTGCACCGTCTGGGGGATGGTTATGCTGGAGACTCAGACTTGTGGGGGGAGGGGGGGAAAGGGCAGTTATTGAAACCTTAAAATCTGTATCCCCATCATATGCCGAAATAAAAAAAAATAATTAAAAAAAAAAAAAAAAAAAAGAATTTGCCTGGAAATGTCCTTGACTCATGCATTTTGTAAAACCTTACATAATTCTTGTGAATTAAGAACAGACAGGTTAAACCATTCTCCTCAGGATAGTAAGACACAGGTTAAAAATATTGTTCTCTTACATTTAATTACTTCTTTAAAGATTAAGGGCATATATAGGAAAAAAACCTATCATATCGGAGAATACAAGTATAACTTTTATATCAGCTCTATGTGATGATAAAGTGATAGTGTACATAAAATAATATATGTTTAATATGGAGTATGGATAGTGAAGGACTTTTCTTTTTCATCTTATTTATAATGACATTTTATCCAGATTGTGGAACAAATAAATTCATTTAACTTTACTATCTTGCTGAAATTTTCTAGTGTTAATATTGGCTAATGAGAAACAAAAATTTTAAAGTTTTTATGTATATATAACGATCTTTCTTTTCTCATGTATATAATTGTACTGTTTTCATTAGTAATAAACATCTCTTTCAAGAATCTGTCTACATTTTTTTTTCTCAATTAGAGGAAACATTATATATCTTAGCAACAGTTGAATTGTAATTACCAAAGACACATATTATGTGAACACTGTGTGAAAATGAAAATCATTTTTTGATTTATCTTTGTGTAATGAGGAAAAGGAGAACAGCAGATGAGTCTGGAGACTTGAATTTTGTTGGTAATTAATGATGCTCAGTCATTATTTGGCCTCTCTTGAACTTTTAAACTTTTGGCCTCTCTTTTAAACTCTTAGAAGCTTTCATTTTTCCCCCTCATCTGCTTAAGCAGGATGGAAAGAAAACTTATGAAGCCGATTAAAGAAAGATTAGATGGCGTAGCTGGCACCAGCTGTCTGTAAGATGAGAAATTGGTGACCTGTCTAAAGAGAACAGAGAAGACACATATGTGGTGACAACAACCCAAAGCAGCCTTGCTGGGAGGGACAGGAGGAAAATCACCCACCAGTTATCTGAGCACACAATTTCCTAATATTTTGGCATGAGAAACCTAAGTTTTCAGATTTTTTTCCTTCCTACATCTGCATGATGTCTTGCTGGTAACAGCACGTGAGGAAATCCTAAATCTGTCTTAGAAAATAGGAGGGTGGTCTTGATTTGACTCCAAAGACCATATCATAAAAAACTCCAGAAAGTGGGAAAAATATGCCTAATATCTGTGGATTAATTAGTGTCCTAGTTTTAGGAGAAATAGTGAATAATAACCCCGTTTTTAAGAAGGCTGGTCTGGACAAGCCCTAATGACTCTTAGCTCATGACCTCACAATGCTGGTCTACTCTCTAGTCCTTCTGAACTTAATGTCCCGTCTGAGCTAGTCCTTGATTGTGCCCCATGAACTAACCTCTAAATGATCTTCTCACCCAAACACACATATCTTGTGTCCCATCCTACCCTCGCCCTTTTATTTTCAGGACAAATAAATCCATGCTAATATAATAATAGGTGTTCAGGAATTAGTCTTTTCTAAGTAACACCTACATTGTATGTGGACTTTTGGGAAACAGTTCCTTATCCCAAATGAATAACTCTCATTGTCAGTTCTGCATACACTGTGGCAGGTTTGGGGAAGGATGTGCATATTTTCATCAGGTGGGCCTTTCAGTGAGCCTGAAAAAAAACATTCTTTCATGTCTTTTCTGTACACATATTCCGTTCTGTTATTCACTAAAGCTGTATTTTAATTTTTTTATTTACACCGTTGACTTCCCATTAAACTGAGTTCTTTGATGTTGGGGCCATGTGTTGCTCATTTGTTATTTTCAAAACAAAAGAGTATTTGATTCAGAGTTGGTTTACAATAATTAGTAATTCAATTGGCTTGCTATAATGGATAGATACCTATTTTATGACCAGGAAACAAATGATTACTTTGTATACTAGGAAGAAGTTAGGACCTATGAGTGCTTTACAAACCACTTTTAAAGAGATGGTTTATATATTTTAAAATGACCCTAAGTATTTCAAGAGACCAGATTTATACATTTAGATCTATCTTATTTTCGTTGCCTAATTCGAGGAATGTATGAACCGCTACATCCAGATGTAGTGACCTATCAGTTTCTTAACCATAGGCTCAAGGAGGAAGGCAGGATGAAGAGGGGGCATGGTTTGGGGAGTGGGGTTAGGACAGAAACAAGCTTCAGGTGCTGTGGTGGGACCACTGGGAGAAGGTCAGGAAGCCAGTAAAGATAAGTGCGTTTTTAGGGATAAAATTCACCTTAACTTTGTGTCCATAGAGTTGGGAGTATGATGCATATAGAAGGCATTTGTTTAATCTTAAAAAACAGTTTTTATTAAAAAAAGTGATTTTGTTCCTTGTTTATTTCTTTATTGTGTAGAGCAGGAAAAAAATAAAGACATGAGAGAACAGGACATGGGTGAAGGTGTGACCCAGTCCTTACCTTTCTTAAAAAAGCCACCACACAGAGGGATGAGTAGTTGGCTAAACCTATGAGTTTTATTTAACTTTCTGTAATTAACTTTTTTGAAAGTTAGTCATATGCCTTCCAAATTGTTCATGTTTGTCCTGAACATAGCAGCAACCGATTTTGCCATTTCCTCTAAGTTTCCCAAGGTTTACCGTGAAGGGAAAATGGCTGGACTTCCCATTTATGTAGCTCAGTTCTCACATAATGGCTGGTAACCTGGTGCTCCAAAGGAAAGGCCCTGAAGAGAGAAGGCCAGGTTCCTCTAAACTAGGTGGCCCCTCACTTGATGTAGGTATTTGGAAGCATCTATTTTGTTCTGTGCTCCTGAAGAACAGGTATTAATTTTTCTCAGTGTTAGATAATTGGAAAAACTCAATAAGGATTACGCTGCTACTTTTATGAAAACATCAAAGGTTTATGTGACAACAAAACAAATGTTAGTTATTTTCGGTAATGAATGTGCAAAGTCTATTTTTTCTTTTTCTTTCTTTCTTTTTTTTTTTAGAAACAGGGTCTCACTCTGTTGCCCAGAGTGCAACAGAGCGAGACCCTGTTTCTCAGTGAGACCCTGCTTCTCAGTGGAGCACCGTGGCACAATCACAGCTCACTGCAGCCTCCAGCTCTGGGGTTCAAGCAACCTCACCCACCTGAGTGGCTGAAACTACACTTGCTACCATGCCTGGCGAATCTTTAATTTTTTCATATGATGGGGTCTCACCATGTTGTCCAGGCTGGTCTTAAACTCCTGGCCTCAAGTGATCCTCCCACCATGGCCTCCCAAAGTGCACGGATTACAGGTGTGAGCCACCGAGCCCTGGTGGAAAACCAATTTTTGATTCAGATTTCAAATTGCTCTTGTTCAGAAGGTTCAGAAAAATAAAATAGATTAGAAAAATTTCAAAGTTTGAGGGAAAACTAAACTGTAGTTGAGAATAGAATTTGCTTTAATATTCTAATTGCTTTTTAGTGATAATTGGTTCAGATGTCCATTTCCCTGTCTTTTTTCTTATACTATGACACCACTTTTACACTTTTAAAGTTATTATATGGAAAGCTTTTGAGAAATAATTTTTCCTCAAAGAATTTATGTCTTCTCATATGTTAGTACCTCATTTACTATAAATGAGAGAAGATTGATAATCTAAAGAAAAATTGTTCTTTACTTTTTCTTTTTAAAATATTATTTGAATTTGGGATACCACAAATAAAATGAGCATTTATATCTACTTCTACCATTGAGTGACAATTTTCTTTTAGGTAAATAATAATCTGTGTTGCGGGTTCTATCAGGGGAAAGGATTTAAATGGATTGTTACCAGGGCAGATGACACTTTTCAAAGTATCTGGATGAGGAGACTATTAGGTTGAAATTGCCCTTTCAAAATATTGCCTGTTTCTTTTAAAAATGTAAAGGTAACTTCTAGAGAAATTTATTTTCCTTATAAAGTGATCTCCATGACACAGTAGTGGAATGCTCTTTCTTCTTCATAAAATAAAGCTCTAAAACACATGTTGAGGATTGGAAATACCTTCTATCCAACACTGTGGGCCAGGGGAGATTTTTCCATTGCTTCACTTTTTCTTATTTTACTTTCAGATTTGCCAGTGATGTTTCAAAGTTAAAATTTAACTTGGAATGGCCAAGCTGCAAGCATAAATGGACTTTCCATTAATGAACAGGTTTAGACACTATTCTATTTTGAGAACAGGTTTAAGTTAATTTTAACTTAAAAACATAAAACCGATAGTTTAGAAAGATCTATAAAATCAGGTGATTCTTCTCAGTTTTATTAAGCCATGCTGGAGAGAGTAGGAATCTGTTAACCTAAAGGAACACGTTATAAAAATACTAGCTCTGCCAGTATTTTTGTGGTGCCCGGGCAAGAGCCACGCTGACTGATGACATTGAATCATTTCTTCTTGTTCCTGGCTTGTGATACACTGTGCTGATGTCCGTGAACATGTTTACATCAGTACCTGACCCTGACCCCCACTTGGGATGTCTCAGCAGGGCACCAAGTGAAGCCCTTGCTCTCTGTTCCGGGACTTGCTGGGGAAAGAGGGCAGCGTTACATGGCAACCTGCAGAAATAAACATGTTAACTTGAAATTCAGTTGCTCCAGTGTTTCCATCTAATTGTCTTAGAAAATTTTGTCCCCAGTATGGTTTGATTTAGAGCAGAGGGTTGGGTTAAATTATTACCTAAAATATTCACTGCTGAGATCATCTTTTATTGCCACATTATGTGAACCAAAACGTAATGTTTCTAACCTCTCTTATACTGATTTAAGGAGGAGATAATATTAGTCATTTCCAGATTATAAACTGGTGCCTCAGCAGCAGAAACAGGAGGTGAAATATCTTGAGAACTTTCCCACTTCAAGTTTCCTTTTATTATCTAGGAGACTGGAAAAAACAGTCATTTTAGCCAACAGAGGTGATCATGTAAGACTCAATTTTCCAGGATTAATCTAGGTGCCAAAACCTAAATCATGACTGTACAGAACTCACAAGCCCACTCAGGCCTGTAAACCTAACTCCTGTTTGAGCCGCCACTGGGGAGGGAGGTGTATCGATGGGTACATGCAATGTCTCTACCTTGCCTCTCCCCTTAATGCGACTTCTTGTTCATCTGCGTGTTGTGAGTTGCTGATGGCTTCCAGCTCTGGCATCCTCTTCTCTTCTGGCCATAGTGACCCGTGTGTAGTTGTGGTTACTAAGTGAGCTCAGCGTCTGAGTTTCAAAGTCATCAGCCTCACAGAAGTCTTGTGTCTGAGGTTGTGCGACATAGTGCCGAGTGGATGACAGCCCAGCATTCATTGAACTGAGTGGCTGCAAACAGACGAGGAAAGTACCATCTGTTGTTAAAGTGGCCAGTAGAAATGTGGCAGATAAACAATACTGCATCTTTCCTCCTAGCCCAGAAGCTAAACACTCTTGTTTAAGATGAAAACGACATAAAATCAGTTGGTCTCTTATGAATATTATCATCAAATTTACATTCCCAAAGGAATACGTTTTTTTATGAGGATACAGTTCTTTTCAAATGCCTATCTTTGGTCTCCGACTTGTTTGGGTATCCTATGTGACTCTGAAATCATTGAAAAATATGACCATAAGCAACCCTTATTTACCCAGGGTAATATTTTATATCTTCCTGACAGGTGAAGTGAATTTCCTTTGGCTATTATTTAATCTGGGTTTGGAGAATGCAAAATAATTTCCATATTTGACTAATTGAAACATAAAAGTGGATCTGGGTGAATTTGCTTCATTAAAAGTCACCTGATTATTTCAAGATTATCTAGTATTTAATCTCATTAATTTCTGGGAATGATTACATAAGAGAGCATGCTCTTCTAAGTCTCCGAACACCTTTTCTCCAAAGAGTTCTAGAACAGTACAGAGTGGAAGTAAAAGCTGGAATGAGCCGTAAACATTGATTACTAAATAGAGAGCAAAAAGAGAAGAAGGGAAATAGGATTTAATAAACATATACTTAAAAACTTCTGTCCATTATTTGAACTAACCTTTCCCAAATGAGTTATATTTAGAATCACATTTTATTGCTGGATTGTGAGAAATTGGAAGTTTGGGGCTTGGGCAGAGAGAACCTGGAAGGATCAGGGACACGGTTTCCAGCCAACAATGCTGGTGAGAATCCAAGACATAGGTAGGTTTATGGGTGTGGAGAAGGTTAGGAGAGGGTCCAGAAAAGCTAGTAACTGAGACAGAGGTAGTGATTGCAAAGTCAGGGTGGGCTGAAGTCAGCACCAAGGCAGGCAAGCTAAAGGGTATTTCTGAAGTCAAGTCAATGGGAGTCAGAAGTTGCTGCAGAATGTAGGAGTCCAACGTGGGAGGACTGAAGTCCAAGTCAGGGTCCAGGAAGAGTCCACGGGAGGTGAGGGGAAATGAGTCAGTGAACAAAGGGATGATCTGTCAAGGGTGGCTTCATCATGAGGAAGTTTCTTGTCCCTGCTCCTAGGGTTAAATAGCTCCTGAGAGGCAAGCACCTCTGCCCTGGTGCTGTCTGGGCTCTGCAGTAGAAGCAGGTAATTGGAAGGGCCTAGCTGAGGCTGGAGGTCAGGGCAAGGAATGGTAGTAAGAAAATGACCCAGGCATACAAGTTTCCCAGGGATAGTCCTGCAGTGCTGGCCACTGAGTTACTCAGCTAGTTTCTCAGTTCTGAAATTTATATGAGCCCAAATATGTAGACTTAGTCTAAGGGTTCTTCTTTTTTGTAAATTACATAAAACCATACCAAATTCAGCCTTTGATGGAAAATATATGATGGAAAATATTCCATACATGCACATAATTCTGCCTTACAGTAATAACCTCTGGGCATAGTGTTGAAAATTTAACATAAATCAATGTCTAATTGATGGCATAAAAATTGAACTGCCATCAAATCTTGTTGCTCTTCACTTTTTAAAAAGATTGATCCATTTTCTGTTTATAGGCATTATATTTTTTTTGGCAGTTATCCATTTTATAAGCTTATTTTTGGCTTTACTCTTGAATGCCTATTGTTGGCCTCAGAAAAAAATAATGTGATTTCTCCTTTTGAGTTCTCATTTGAGAACAAGGCACCTCTACTTTATACTAATTCTAAATATTTTTAAACCATTTATTGAGTGTGTCTATGGATTAAGTGCTTTATATGCACTATTTCATTGCATTGGTTTTACAACTGCCTTCAACAATGCTCCCAACCTGTTAATGATGTTAAATTGTTAGTCAGTCTTAACAGCAATTCAAAACTATGGGGCCTTGCAGTCATTTCCACACACAATTTAACATGACTGATTGGAAAACAAAATAGATGTTACCCTTTCTGATTTGCCTCTTTTTAGGGACATCACCCAGTCAATGATGTGACATTAATGCTGGATGCAGAAGGAGGGCGACCAAATGTATTTTTTCCTTTTTTATTATGGTTTTAAAAAATTCTTGTAAAGTAATACATCTTCATTTGAAGAGAATTTAAAATTACAGAAAGGTATAAAGAAAACAAATCAACAATCTCTCTCCACATATAGTTATTATTATTTTGATATCTTTACTTCTAGTCTTTTTTTCTATACATATGTATTTCAAGGAATTAGAACTATACTCATTTCCACCTAATATACAAAGAGCATGTTCATTAAAAATTATTTAATAATTTTCAGAAACATTTCACCACATATACCATATTTTGCTTGACCTTTGAAATGTTAAAAAATATTTGCATTAGTTGCCAATATTTTAAAATGAGGAAATTTCACATCACCTAGCTACTTCAGTAGCCTAGGTGACAGGTTTGAACCCTGTTGATATGTCCTTTGAGAGTTCTGGGATGGCTCTGCTAAAACTTATACTAACCATTCACATATTGTGAACTATTTTAGATTATTTCCAATTTTTTAATTGTTAGAATGAATCCTGTAGGGAATATGATTGTATTTTCTGCATTTCTGAATATTTCCTTAAGAAAGATTTCTAAAGCAGATTTATTTCATTGAAGTTTCGAGTTTTTTCTTATCACACTTTCTTGACATTCACTTCACAGCAGGCTTCTTTCCCTGTGGCTGATCTCCTCCCAGTGTCAGCTCAGCAGTGTCTCAGACTGCTCGCATGGGCGTTTGTTCACCAGGCCGGGCTTCCTGCTCTCAGCCGCCAGTGTGAGAGCTCGCCTCGGCCTACCCTCCCACTCACCGCTTTGCTCAAGTTAATTTGGCCAGAGTCTCCGTTAACTTATTATTTTTAAAATCAAAGGTGATTTAGTATAAGTGAGTTTTGTGATGTTTACTCCTTACTTGAATATAATGTCACTTTTTAAGCATTGAGTTTTTACTTCAATTATTTAAAACTATTACTAATTTTTATTCTGAATTATAAACTTTCTGGATGTTGTTTCAGTGTAATGACTATACTTTCATGCTTAGAAAAGTATTTGTTTTCTGTGATAAAATTCCCTATTGAATGAAATTTATAAATACGACACAAAACAGAAGTCAGTATTACGTATATGAATGTATCAACATAGAAAGATGAATAACTTTCATTTGATCTTGATATTTTTATTAAAGAAAAAACTCTGTTTATCTCTTCCCCTCTATTCATACTTATTACTTTAGATTACACCTCAAGACTCATCTTCTGTTAGAATTTTTTTTTTTCATTTAGAGTCTCACTTTTTTTTGCCTGGGCTATAGTGCAGTGGCATCATCATAGCAACCTCCAACTCCTGGGCTCAAGTGATCCTCCTGCTTCAGCCTCTGGAGTAACTGGGGCTACAGGCACATGCCACCATTCCTGGTTAATCTTTTTATTTGTTGTGGGAAGGAGGTCTTGCTCTTGCTCAGGCTGGTCTTGAACTCCTGGCTTCAACAATCCTTCTGCCTTGGCTTCCCAGAGTGCTAGTGTTAGGTTTACAGGTGTCAGCCACTGCACCTGGCCTTAGAAATTTTTAACTTAGTACTTTTAGAAGATAAAAACTTCCCAGTGTCAGTTCAGCAGTGTTTCAGACTGCTCTCATGGTAATAATACTTTTAGAAGTTTTATTTAATTTAAAACTTGTTTTATTTAAGTTTTAGATAATACTTTCAGAAGTTTTAAAAACCATGATTAAAAAACCTCCTACATACTCAGCACCTTGTTGTGATAAAGTCAAAGATGTATGAAACACAATCCTTGCTCTTGTAGTTTGCAATCTAGTTGGGAAGACACAAATGCATGAAAAGATTCAGAGAATTAAATCAAATAGTGTTATGTGTCACTTGATGACAGGGTTATGTTCTAGAAATGCATCATTAGGCAATTTCATTGTGTGAATATCCTAGAGTACACTTACACAGACCTAGCTGGTACAGCCTACTACACACCTGGGCTCTATGGTATAGTCTATTGTTCCCAGGGTACAAACCTGTATAGCACATTACTGTACTGAATACTGTAGGCAGTTGTAACACAATGTTAAATATTTGTGTATCTAAATATAGAAAATGTACAGTAAAAATATGGAATTATAATCTTGCAGGACTACCATCATATATGCAGTTTGTTGTTGACTGAAGTGTTATTCTGTGGTGCATGACTATACTAGCTCAGGTGGAACAGGCTCCTTCTAGTGCCAAAGGAAGTGAGAATTCATTGTGAGGTCAATGGGCTGAGCCAGGAAGGTTAGTTCTGTCTAGTGGATGTTATAAGTGAGTAGGGCAGGAATGGCTCTCTAGGGCAGGGAAGGAGACCAGCCTAGCCGGCGTTCAGGGTTCAGGCTGGGCAGAGTGTTCAGTCTGGGCAGTAGTGGGGGATAAGTTTAGCTGAGTGGCAGAGGCAGTGGCTGTCAGATGTAGAGCACCAGACAGAGCATTTTAAACTTACTCTGACAGAGGCAGGAAACACGCTGACGGTAGCACTTGGGGCCCTGTTTTTCACCCCTCCTACCACTGTGGTAGACAATATTTGAACAGGAAAGGAATGGAGGTAAGGAGGCCCTTAAATGGCTGTCGTCATAGTTCAGGCATGATGTGATGAAGGTAAGGTAGTAGAAGATTTTAGAGAAATGAATATGTTTAAGAAATTTTACAGCTAACCTTCCTGGCTCAAACAAAAACAAAAGACTAGCTAGATTTGAAGACTGGCTAGATATGAAATAAAGGAAAAGGAAAAAAATCAATTCTAAAATTTCAAATTTTGGGTACCAGGAGCATTAAGGAGTCTTTTTTTTATTTCAGCATATTATGGGGGTACAAACATTAAGGTTATGTTGCCTCTCCTCCCCCCTCCAGTCAGAGCTTCAAGTGTGGTCATCCCCCAAGGAGTCTTTCACTAGAAACCGGAAAGCTTAGATTGGATATCACTTTATGGCAGAAAGTATTGTATATCCAGCTTTAGAAATAGTTTTTGCTTCTCCATGGGCCCCTCTTTTCTGAGTTTTTGTTTTGTTTTGTTGGTGTTAGAGTGCTAGATAGTAAATTTGAGAGTGGGAAGAGAGTTGAATGGTGGGCTAACAGTTTAGTCTTGAAGAGTATAAGGTTTTTCTTCTACAATAAATGAGTCATTTAGCTAATTAGCTAATTAGCGAATTCACATAATGTTAATAAGACAAAGATCACAAAGATCATTAAAAAAGCTTTTATTCCCTTTTCTTTTAAGGTGAACTAATTAACTTGCTTTGTTCTTTGGCAGCAGATTTTGCTCCTAATTGTGAACTCACCAATTCACACAGCTATTGACACTGGGGAGATTGGGAGTTTGAGAGAATGAATCAATGCATATGCTTCTGAGACGTGCATACGTGTGCCCATATGCACCTACAAGTGCACGCACACACACCCGCTGGGTCCATGCCTTACCCATGCTGGATCAGTGCTTTTTTAGGGCCTTGACCACGTATTTATTTATTGACTGATTTATTCTTTAGCAACAAATGTCAAAGAAAGAATAAGAGGTGGTTAAAAGTGAATAGATCAGTGCGTCTTAATGTTTAAAATGTTGAGATGAGTTATAGAAGACAGGATAGGGATAAACAGGTCTTCTTTTGCTAAAAACATTACTCTAGATAATTTTACCTTAAATCTCTGTAGCATATCATTGCATACACTTAAGAGGAACAACACTAATTTTGAACCCCTTGGCAAGGAAATTAACTAACAAGAGCACTTCTTTTAATAAGCAAGTTGGAATCCATTTTAAAGCCTGTTCTTATGTTATCAGATGAGTATGAAAGAGGCATCAAGTAACTCTATTACCTTCAATAGTTGTAAAAGGCAGAAAACAATGATATCTTTCTTCGATTTTTTTGACAGATGAGCTCTTTGTTTGTCTAAGTGAAAAAGCATCATCAAATAGCAGTGGTAGCCAAGATTCCCTGGGAGGCAATAATGACTTCATAGCTTATAAACATGGCATTGCCACACAGTGACCTGTCTGCAGCCTTGACCTCATATGACACATTCCCAAATCCCTCTCTGTGAGGATTTGTGGTCCAAAGGAATAGCAAGACAAAAGTGAGTTGAGGCACTTAGGGCCACGAGGAGCTGATACTTTAAAGAGCAAGAAAGATAACAAATTGGTTAAGACAAAGTTAGTCATAGAATGCAAATGGTAAGAAAGGGTTGGAAACTGGACCAAACTGGGATAGAACGGAGCAAGAGAAAGATTAGGAACAAAACAAGAGGATTCCAGGCAACAGAGCAGGGTTGCCTGTGGCTGCTACGTAAATGCTGCCTGGAGACTTTGGTTTAATTTAAAGAACGGCATGGACGACGCAAGACTCAGAAACCTTATTATAGTGAGATAGCACTACCTTGATTTGATTCCATAGTTCCTGATCTCTTGGGTTAAAAATAAGCAAAGAGTAGATGTAGCAACACAAGAACAAAAATAAAACAGGGTAATGTATTTTGGTTTGTGTTAAACATTCTCAGTCAGATCTGGAAGAAGATAGTTAAGACAATTTTTGAAAAACTGCTCCATAATATGTTGAAAGAACTATTTCCTGTTGCTGAACATAGAACGACATTTTCAATAACACTACTTGGCTAGGGTGTTCTTACAATCCAGACTAGGATGTCCTCAGACTTCTGTACCGTTCATTCACAGTGGCTCTTTATGTGATAATGGAGAAGTACAATACAGACAGTCAGAATAAATTTTCTGAAAACAAATCCCTTCAATTCAAGTGGAATGGAGGATGAGCAGTGTTAAATATAGACCCTTATTAGAAGGGAAAGTATCTGACATTTGTGTCAGATACTTTCTGACAATGGCAAGAGCTGTGAGGCAGAGTGAAAAAAGTAGTATTTAGGGGAAGGGGGTAGTTACGATTCAACTTTCAGTCATGGAGTCACGGATCAGCCACAAAATAACTAAGTAACCTTGGCCAAGTTACTTCTCTGGATTTTGAATGCCTTATGTAAAAAGTAAGGAGGTTAAAAGATTGGCAACTCAATTGGGATGACTGGGATTGATACATGGGGGTTTATTGTACTCATCTCTCTACCTCTAAGTATTTTAAAAATTATCCATAATAAAAAGTAAAACAATTTGTAATGCACATTTTAAAAAACCTAAAATGAGGAGGTTGGACAAAATGGTAAGGGCTCTCTTATTCTAAAATTATGTGATTCATTTGTATTATAGTTCTGCTGGATGGAGGTAAGATTGTTTCAAGCTGTTTTGCGGAGTCTTATGCAATCAAAAATGTCTTCCATTGGAATGACTTTTCCAAATCAATATTATATTCTTGACCATGCCTCCTTGGTTAATTTAATGTGGAAATGTATATGTTTTTCATGGGTTGTACTGAGGGGCCTGGCATGTTTTACAGTGATTTATAGTCTTTTGATATCAAAATCAATGTCAAGTCTCCAGATGTAGTTTGAAGGTAATACATCCATGTGAACAATTCCAGAAGGGGCTGAAAACAATAGCCTTTTGGATACCAGTGTGATTTCCCATAAGGGCCACCCTTTGTGGATAGGTGATTAACACTCACTATTTGTGAAAACTTAATAAATTTCTCTACTAGTTTTTCTACTGGAATCCTCCATCTATACCCAGCTCAAGATATGAGACAGTCAACCAATGATTTGATCAGCTTGCAAAGGTGAGTTGGATAGTTTTTCTTACATTAACTCTCCTAACAAAAATCTGGTAACATTAGTGGCATCAGTAAGCAACTCTGTTTCCAGGTTTAAATATAGGTAGGAAATCATGGGTACTGAGTAGAAGACTGCAGGGCAACCTGCATAGTAAGAAATGTGTCAGAAAAGGCTTAATTTTAGAATAATGATCTACCAACAGCTCGATCATAGAACAAACTGTCAGGTCTTGATATTAGGATTATTTTGGAAATTCTTGCCTTCCATGATAACCCCAAAAGCTTCTTTGTTGATCTGAGCGCAATTCTTTTCTGTATGGGACATAATTTCTGAGTAGTAAGTAGGGGTTGCTCTATGGCAGCTGGTATTTTGTAGCTAAGCTCAGTTCCAACGTTATTAGATAAAATTTCAGTGGTAAGGAACATAAATTTATATTTAGTCTAATACGATAGCCCAAAACTGAAGTAAAAAATCGCTTGAAATTTTGGAAATTGTCCTCAGTCAGAGACCTGCCAAGGACAGCCTTTCCCATTAGGTGATGATGACTTGGCAGCAGCTGCCTTTTATGAAAGGAAATTATAGTAACATCAAGAAATCTAAAAACTATTGTTTTATTTTGGGGAATGAGTACAAGTTGCATAGTTATGATTTTATGTATCTCTTGCTTTCACCTGTGATTTGAAATATTGTATGGCTGCTTTTTTTATTTTTTAAGTATTTTATTTTATTTTATTTATTTATTTATTTTTTGAGACAGAGTCTTACTCTGTTGCCTGGGCTAGAGTGCTGTGGCATCAGCCTAGCTCATAGCAACCTCAGACTTCTGAGCTCAAGCAATCCTCCTGCCTCAGCCTTCCAAGTAGCTGGGACTACAGGCATGCACCACCATGCCCAGCTAATTATATATATATATATATACACACACACACACACACATATATATTTTTTTTTAGTTGGCCAATTAATTTCTTTCTATTTTTAGTAGAGATGGGGTCTCGCTCTTGCTCAGGCTGGTTTAGAACTCCTGAAATCAAACAATCCTCCTGCCTCGGCCTCCCAGAGTGCTATTATTACAGGTGTGAGTATGGCTGCTTTTAAATTCTTCGTCTTTAAACCATTCTGTCGTCTCACCATTGGTCAGAGACAACATGGTGTGGAGAAAAGGCCAAAGAATTCTGGAAAGATATGAGTTCAAATCCTGTTTTTTTTCATAGACTGTGTCATATTGGGGAAGATAATTTACTCCTCTGGGCCTCAATGTCCTCATCTGTTAATTGGGAATAATGATAAGTCCAACCTCACAGGTATTAAATAAGATACTATTTAAAATTAGAAAATTATATAACAAACTGCAAATGTTGTATAATAATTATTGCATCATGAGCAGATCTGGAATCCTAGAAAGCAAGATTTCTATAAAGCAATGATTATCTAAGGGGCAAAAAGAATTTCTAAGTGAAGCATTCCTTAACTGGGAATGCTCTTCACAGAATGAGCAATATTTGTGTTCATTATAGTTTCCTGTATTTTTTGACCTACTTGGGCATGGTCAGGCTTTGCAATTATCCCAAAAAGAACAATCTAGATTTGGTGCATTGGCAATGTTTGCTACCTAAGGGCCTTGCTCCCAGAACACACCTCACTCCCTCAGTCTTGTTTATCATCATTATTTGTTGATAGTATAGCCAGTGTGATCCTCTGAGTACATACAACAGATGTCCAGGCTTTGCTTCAATCTTTCGCTTTTGTTCCTTTTTAAAGACGATTAAATGAATTAAAGAGAAAACTTGATTCCCATGGGCTGACACCATTTGCTTCTTTTATATGTTTGGAGTTCCTTCTAGAATACCTTGGGGAATTTGTTATTATTTTCTGTAGTTGGATTGCCTCACCAGTATTTGCACAGTAGCATTAATTACTAGTATCATGAAATTGTTTCTTCTCAACAGAGTTTTGAAAACACCTTTTATAAGACGTCTCTTGCATCTGGAGGAGCCATATGTATGATCGCACCCCCAGTTTTGGCCATATGAGCAGTAAGAGCTTGCCATCCCGGAGAATGGCTGGCAATCTTAACATCTTTGATATATAGGACCCTGTGAAAAAATGTTGTGAAAGTTATCTTTATTAGCAGTATGGTTTTACCACCGCTGGAGTGACTTCTGCTTTACTCACAGACATTTATGAGTGCTGTTAAAAATTCAGCTTCATGCTGGACACTTGGCTTGGCTACAGTCAAGGTTTCTCACTGCCAGATGAACAGCTGGCTGTGAAAATTCTTGACATTATTTTGATGACTATAATGAACATCCCTCTCTGAAGGTGGTCTTTCCTTCCTGTTTTAAACTTCCTTGCATATGTGAGCAGAACACTGGTATGGCCTTGTTCAGTTTGAACAGGGGTTGGCATTTCCTAATTGATCTTCATATACCCTGCAGTTCCTGTGTTATGCTCAGCCTGCCAAGAAGAGCGCTTTACCCGACTTTTGTGGGTAGCATTTATGTTAGTTCCTTCCCCTTTAATTTCTGTGAGGTATAAAGACTATTCAAGCCTTTTCTTGGGTCATTACAAATGTCAAGTTGGTTTAGCCAAGTGGCCCTGGCTGTTGAACTCTGCATACAAGATAATCCCTTAACAATGTTGTCTAAGAAAGTTCTTTAGTTTTGCAAAAATTATTCTGAATCAACCCAACCCTAAATTCACTGCACTGAGAAACAGGGGCACAAAACTGTTTAACCTACAAACAGTTCTCTGCATGTATCACAGTAATAAGTAATAAACAGTAAAGAGTCAATAGGTATGAGGTGGTTACCATTGTGTCTCACATTTCCTCACTCATTCTTTTGATGATTGTCAGAAAAGTGTTTAATAAATAAAAGTCCTTTTGATCATCATGAGCCAAAGGTAATAGACTGTGTATAGGTATCTGAACTCCTGCAGGGATAGATAATATCCTGGTTAGGATACAAATCACATAAAGAATTAGAACACATGACAAAAAGAACTAGAATGTTATATGGATAAACACTGTCACGTGAGAGGCTTTTTAAATTTTCCCCACCAAAAACCTCATACACGGTTAATAGAAAGAAAATGGGCTTTAAGAATATCATAAAGAAATAACAGATTATTACTGAGGAAATCAGTCCTAATGGAAAACATGTGCTTTTTTGTTTTTGCAGTTTGGGTAGGTTCTGTGCTCTGAGTGCTGCATGTACTGTTGGAGGCAGAAGGAAATTGTTATGAAGTTTGTAAAAGTCAGATTTAGTCATGCCCAGGGTTGGAGATTTGAGTGCTCCCTGAGTCTCACATCTTTGGAATATGTGAAAGAACAAAAGAAGTTTTGCCAAGCTGGGCTTTACTTTCAGACTTTCCTGCACTGCATTCCAGAGCAGAGAGAGCACGTGGTGTTGGAACAGACCCACTGTTGGTTTGTTTGGAATCACATGGCGATGTTGTGGGTTACCAGGGCTGGCAGTTTGTTTGCTACTTTTATTCATATCATATTCTCAGTTTTTAGGTAGTTTGGGGAGGTCTGGTTCTTTAAGAACGAATTTAATTTGGAATACAAAGTATTAAAACTTTTGTCCTGCATCGAATAATATTTGAACTGCTTTCTCTAAATGCCTAAGCTACCCCATGGTTATAATTTAAGCAAGTTTGGAAGCTGCCATGCCCTTAGGATACTTTTTAGTTACTCATCAAGTATTTATTGAGTGACTAAAGGAACATTAATATTTTGGAGAGTACTTGGACAAACATATTAAAGATTAATAAGTCTGAGGATCTGAAAGACACATCAGTTTTATCCAGAGAGGAACTTAGGCACTGGAAAAATCAGAGTTGCTAATTATGCAAACACAGTTTGCTGGTAGATGAGCAAGTGTCTTGTTAGTTTTGAATCCCATGGCTGGACTGCATGCCTCTTGGCACTTTTAGAAACTTATGTACAGAAAAAGGAAGATATGCACAAAGATTTCTATGAGTATGGACTGAACCACTTTATCAGTTGGAGAACCAGACTGTAGAGAGTGGGTACATCAACTCAAAGAGTCACAGTCTGTGGCCAGGAGGGGAATTCACATGTTGGGAATCAGGAGTTGGTCCAAACTTCATAAATTCACAATGTACTTGATATTGTACAATTAGAATGTTTTATTCACCCAGAAAATTAATACCCACAAAGTAATGTTTCTATTATAATCACAAGAATTCTAAAACCTCCTGGATCGAATATTAGCTGAGCTCCTTCCTGGGGGGAATTGCCACCCAGGTAGAGAAGCAGCCAGGAGCCCAAGTCAGGACTGGGCCCTGAGTATCTTCCTTTATTTGACAAGTGTCTATTGAATGCCTGCTTTGTGTCAGGCACTGGGCAAGTTGCCTGGGAACAAAGATGGATGAGGCATAGCCTGACTGTGCAGAGCTCACAGACTAGGTGGGAAACAGATATGTTCATAACTAATGATGAGAAAGGATGATAAGTCCTACGATAGTGGTTTGAACAAAGTGCAGAGACTAGGGGGTAAAGAAAGTTAAGTGCTAGTTAACAGTGAAGAATTTTTGAGTTGAGAGGGTGCTTACAGGTTACCTAGTTCCACCTAATGCAGAGATACTCTGCAGCATCCTGGCAGATGGTCACTTAGCCTGGGCTAAACCTCCCTCTAGAAGCAAGCTCATTGCATTTTCAGGCATCTTTATTAAATTAATTGATTCAAACTAATATTTTCTGAACACTTGCCAGGCATTGTTCTGGGTCTGTTATATTTGTTATTGCATTTAATCTTTACCTAAAAGGAAGTACTTCAAATATCATTTTTTTTCAGATCAACAACTATAGCTCACAGAGATCAAATAATTAAATCCAATGAGGGCTGAACCAAGGTTTAAATCCGCAGTCTGATGTCAGAGCTGTGTTCTTAACCTCCTTGATACTTTGTATGTTTCCGGTCTGCCATTTGCAGAGAAAAAGAGTAAGTTTAATGTCTGTCTTGTGATGGCTCTTCAGATATTTCAAGAGAAGGTTCATGTGTCTCTGTGCCTCTTACCTGCTATATCCAACTCTTCTCTAGTCATTCATTCTGAGTTCCTTCAAATGTTCCCCCAAAGACATATTTTTCAGACCCTCCATCATCCTACCCATCTTTGGGGCTGCTCCTATTTGTTGATGACTTTCCTAAGAAGTTGTCTGCAGAATCAACACAGCATTCCAGAAGTGGTCTGACTACTGTTGAGTAAAATGGGCATGACATTTCTTTACCCGAAAAGTATTCATTTTTAGTGGCAGCCACATCACCTTCTTGGCTCAGGTTAGTTTGTTGTCAATAAAGCTGATAAAGGGCTATTATTCTTTCCTAATTTTTTGCCTTAACTAAATTTTTGCCTTATTTGCAACCTTTTTGGGAACATGCCCAGTTCACATGATTATTAAATCATACCTGACAAGAGACAGAAACATTTCATGTACACATAGCTGGAACCTGGGCAGGTGCACCCCAAAGAGGCAGGTGGCTAAGCAGAGCTTCCAAGGGAATTCTTTCTACCCTTGACCCTCTCAAGTTCTTTTCACATATGAGGCATCAAGTGAGCTCCTGATGGTAGGTAATCTAACTTCGAGGAGAATGGGATATATTCTCTCCAGGTATGTGGCTCAGGCACTGCACCATGCCCTGTTTGCTTCAGTCTTCTTGGAGCTGTGTGAGATAGGGAAGCTAGAAGATGAGGGAGTATGTTTTTCTGGCAGGAAGAACTTGGCCAACTATTCTGAAAGCCATGTTCCAAATACCATTTTAGAAAGATTGCTTAATTAGAACCTTATTTGATGACATTAATCATCTTGATATTCATTAATGGCCTGTGTAAATGTTTTAGTAGTAATGAGGATTTGAAAACTTGAATATTCAGTCTGATAAAAGTTCCAAGTCCTAAATACTAAGTTTCATAAAAGTTCCAAGTCCTAGTCCCAAGTACTATGACAAATCTTAGATAATTTAGAAAATTGTTAGGTTTTCAAAGTGAACCAGATTTTAAATATAAATCCCGGGTGCATTTGATAGTATTGCAAAACTATTTTTCATAGTTACTTGAAGCTAAATGTATTTAAGTATAAAAATGTACTTTATGAGAACAAAAAGAACCACTGAATAATGAGATGAGAATTATTTTTTATACTGATTAAAATTTGAAGAATACGGTTCACTTTTTCCAGGGCTTTCTGGGCTGCTGGAAATGATCATCGTGGACAATGACTATATATCAAATCAAATGTTATGCTCCACATTTGCAAGTAGTTCATTTAATGAGGCATAGAAAAAACATCTTTCTGAGCCATATTTTTATGGTTAGGTTTAATATTTTATAAAATGATCTCAATAAGTTGTTTGAAAAGCTTTTTAGAAGGGAGAACTCAATCTGAATTCTGAAAGAAGAGCTCTTGCTCGTGTTTCTTTCTGCACTTCTTTGTTAGAATTATCTGTATCTGGTCCTACAAATGTGGTCTCTGAACTGGAAACATCATCTAGGTCCGTGTCAGAAATGCATATCTCAGATCTCACCCAAGATCTTTCATCAGTTGCCAAATTCTTAAGATATCGCATTGGTTCTGATAGAGGGAAAGGCAGAATGTGTTCTCTAGACCTATGCTGTCCAGTAGGAATATACTGTGAGTCATACAGATACTTTAAAATGTTCCAGTAATCACATTAAAAAGGCAAATAGTGAAATAACAGAAGCTAGGGTGGTGGGGTCAAACACTATGTGTTTTAATATCTTCTAGGTATTTCTGATGCTTGCTAAGTTTGAGAACCACTGAGCTAGATTATTTCAAACTTTACAGAATTATTTAATACTGTGGGGCTAAATTCTGATGGAACATAATAAGAAGTCTCCACTTTTACTATGGTTACAAGTGATCAGAGAACTTGGTCCATCGAAGAGACGTGAACCTGGCAAAGAGAAGCCTCACTGCTGTGTTTTTCCACTCACATAAAAGAATAAGTTGTTGGGGGGAGGAGGTCAAAAAAAAAAAAAAAAAGAATAAGTTGTTTACTCTTTCTTTAGGAGATCCTGGAATGCCTAGACCTTATACTGATAGAAAAATGCTTCGCTTAAAAACCACTGATCTTAAAAACCTTCAAAGACAATCACAATCACCTGTAATCACTTTGCTACTAAACTTGATGTTTGATAGCTGTAAATGCATTTTTATATTTCCTATGCTATTTGCTGTGTTAGGATCACATAGCAATTTAAATATTGCCTAATGCTATTTTTCACAGTTGACATTTTGAACACATTAGTTGCCAAATTCTATTGTTCCAAATACTCATAGCTAAGACACAGTTTGGGGGCAGATCTGACCCTGCCCAAATCAATAGACTCTTCTCACCCCAACCAAAATCTCTTTAGTCTGAGTATTGGGGAAGGAGAAATTTCTGGAGTTGAGTCATTAGTGAGAGTGTGTGTGTGTGTTTAAGACGGGTGCTTCCTCTCTAAAGCTTAGGAGTAACAGGGGTTGCAGACATTCATGACATGGAGTAAGATAAGTGAAGTGAAATGATTTTATGTTTTACCTACTTAAGACTGTTCACCAAACCAGTTAAAAAGGCTCAAACTTTAAAGTGCAGGCACAGTGTCAAATGATATTAAAATGAATTTTTAAGAAGAGAATTATCACTGGATTACTTAAGGATTCTACTTATCTTAAATATCATAGGCACTTTCAACTCAGAAATTATTACTTATGATTGATATATATAAACTATGGCAATTTAGTGAAATAACGGTGCATTTTATAATGATTGGTTAAGATTTGTTGTTTTTGCTAACAGGGAGCTTCTGAGAACATTTTTCCCCCTTTTCCTCCTTTTAGCTGTGATGACCCTTCAGATATTATGAAACGTGGGGTTCACCTGATGTCTGGGGTAGTGTCCAGTCAAGCTGACCCTTCTCACTGTGGAGAGCTCTGTTAGAAAATTCTTCCTTTCGCTGAGCTGAGGCAGCTCTCCTTGTTCCTGTTTCCAAGACAACAGAAGTCTGTCATTGTGAGAAGCTCATATTGAGCCTACGACTCTCTGTGGAGAAAGAGAGAAGAAAATATTTTTTCCCATTTCACGGGCAAGGGAACAGGCACAGACACAAGCACCACAAAAGAGTGGGCTGCATTCAAATGATAAAGTAAGGATTTTGAGTTCCATACCAAACGTAGGCCAGAGTTTCCAAATCAGTGTCTCCTTAAGATATCGCATTTGTTCTGATAGAGAGAGAGGGAGAATGTGTTCTCTAGACCTATGCTGTCAAGTAGGAATATACTGTGGGTCATACAGACGCTTTAAAATGTTCTGGTAATCACATTAAAAAGGCAAACAGAAACAGATGAGATTAATTTTAATAATATATTTAACTCAGTGGTACAAGATATTACAATTTCCCCATGTAATCATTATAAAACTTAGTGAGATATTCTACTTTTTTTGTGTGTCAAGTTTTCAAAATCACAGCACACCTCAGTTGGACTAGCCACATCGAAAGTGCTCAATAGCCACAGGTGGCTGGTGGCTACCTATTGAACAGCACAACTCTAGAACCTTCTTCTACCCTTACCCACTTCTTCAATTTCTCTTCTCCATCAAAATTACAAAATGTCTTTGCAGATGTTGTGATCCCGTCTCTGGAAGTGTTTGAGCAGAGGCTGGGTGGCCACCACTTCTTGGAAATATTGTGGAACTCTGAACAAAAAGCATCAGATGGATATTTGGACAAGAAAAGCCTTAAAATCCCCCTCAATCCCTAAGTTCTGTGAAGCTATGATATTGAGAAGGGAGACAAATTATGGATTTGGAAAGAACTTCTTTCCATATTAGACATGCCATTTCCTGCCATTATCTCTTGAGTTGTAATTTACCTTTTCATGACCTATAATGTGAATAAAATGACCACTGGTAGAGTGGTATATAGTTTATAAATCATGCTCATAAACACTAATGATTAGTTCAATTATTTCCTCACTCATTCAGTAAAAGTATATTAGTTCCTGCCATGTATTATTAGACTCCGTGCCAGGAGCTGGAATGTATTAACCACAGTGGGTGAAACAGGCATGGCCCCTGGGCTCATTGTGTATTCAGGTTATCTCATTTGTTCCTTCTCTTCCTTATTTCTGGTTCATGGACTCCCTCTCTTCCTTGTATGGCTTGAGTCACCAGAAGCCACCAACGTACTGATATGAAAATAGTAGTCTGATCCTATCTCCTGATACAAAATGTCAACCTAAGCCTGAAGGGCAGTTTTTGGTGCTAAGAAAACTGAGGATGGAGTTCTCTGCTTTTATGGTATGATTAAGGCACTAGGAATAAGGAACCTATTTTTTTCAGCATTAAAGAGAAATAAAATCTGCTGATGTTCAGCTACATGTACCTCTTGGAATTGTAATTTGCATTAGAAACACCTTTGCTGTCAGCCAACTGCCAGGCAGACACTGGATCTCCTTTGACTCTCTGCTGTACTTTTTTGTACCTTATCCAAAAATTCTGGAAGAATTAAAGCTTATTCTGAGCTGTGGTTCACCAATTATGATGCTTTTGCTTTAGGAAAAAGAAAAAACACAGAACCTTCAAGTGTCAGAAAAACTGATGCTTGGACCTGATAGAAAAAATGAGGATTTATAAGGAAAGAAAACTATTTATAGAAATGTTTCAGGGATTTGACTATGATTCCATCTAGTAAATCTGAAAATACTCCATCTCACTCTTCTTTAGTTCTTTAGTGTCCCAAAGCATTTTGTGAATTCAGTTCCTAAATTCTATTGTACTCAACTTTTCTGGAATGTCTGCTAACAGTTTCATGTTACCACCAGAGAGCAGCAGAGATTTATAGGTAGTTAAGGAGTACCCTAAATACAAATAAATAAGAAAGCTTGGCCACTTGATTTGATCTCATCAATTAAAAGGCTAAGAAGAAAAAGGGACAGCTGATTAATCACAAGAATGTTCACCCATTAGCTTCTCTCTCCACCCTTTCACCTTTTTTCACTCTGGGATGTGTGTGTAAGTCTGTGATTTTAATGATTTATGACATCGGGAAAGGTTTGGGCACATGAATCAAAACATAATTTTGTTCTTCCATACTCACCCATACCATAGCCTGAATGATACCTGATGGCAGCGAATCAAAAGTTTGAGAAAGTACAATACCATTTCTTTAGACCAGGCATCATCAAACTACTACCCACAGGCCAAATCCAGCTCACCACCTGTTTTTGTAAATAAAGTTTTATTGAAACACAGTCACACTCATTTGTTTATGTTTTGTCTATGGCTGCTTTCATGCCAAAATGACAGAGTTGAATAGTTATGATTATATGAGACAACATGGCCTGAAAAACCTAAATTATTTGCTGTCTTGCCCTTTACAAAAAAAGTTTGCTGGGGGTTGGGGTGGGTAAACTCACAACTAATGGAGGCCGAGTGCACTATATGGGGGAAGGGCACACTTGTAGCCCTGACTTGGGTGAGGCAAAGGCATTACATAGAACAAAATGTTTGTATCCCCATAATATTCTGAAAAAAAAAAAGTCTGCTAACTGCTTTCTACCCTATATCTGCATTTTAAATTTAAATTATGGAAAATATGAGAAAGCAGCAAGAGTCCTGGACTGTGACTTTAACAACTATTGTACTAGTCCTAGTTTTGCTGCTTAGTGGGTATGCATCCTTGGGCAAGTCCCTCAACACTTCTAGCTTTAGGTGCCCTCATCTGTGAATGGGTTGCACTTGGTAGTATCTAAACTGTGCAGTTGAACTTGATTGTATCTAAGATCCTTTCTAGATTGAAAGTTTTATGACTTTTTTATTACTTTTACTTTTTAAAATTTTTTACTTTGTTTTTAATTGACAAATAATAAATCTGTATATTTATGGGTTACAATGTGATGTTTTGATACATGTATACATTGTGGGATGATCAAATCAGGCTAATTAACATATCCATCACCTCAAGTATTTATCATTTCTTTGTGGTGAGAACATTTAAAATCCTGTCTTTTAGCTATATTGAAATATACAATACATTTTTATTAACTATAGTCATCTTGCTGTGCAGAAGAGCACCCAAATGTGTTCCTCTCGTCTAAGCGTAACTTTGTACCCATTGGCCAAAGTCTCCCCTTTCCGCATTCCCCTCACCCCCTGCCCAGCCTCTTGTATTGGTTACCTTTGTTATTGACATGTATATGGTATGGTATATACAGTCCAAGTTATTTTATAGGGGTATCACTTTTCTATGTACCCCAGGCTTCAATCTTCCACTGGGAAAATCTCTCCAGTAGACAACTAGTAGGTTGGCATCAATACCTGAACTTATGCAAGGCCTTTCTCTAAGAACTAATGACTTCTTTCCCGGTTTCTTGAGTCTATCTTGACTCCACTCATGGTTTTTGTTCTTCACTTAGGGCTTTCATTTGAATTCCCTACTCTGGCTTCCAGTGCAACTGGCAACCCGAATTTTGGAATCTGCCCATTGGCTTCCTACACCTCCCCTGAGGATAAAAGGCACTCTGCTTCCATGTCCTCTTTCTCCTGCCTACCTCCTAGGCTCCAGACTTAATGCCATAGGATTTTCTAGTTGGGCCACCTTGTACTATATATTGGAGAAGTCTGGAGTCAGGCCTACATATCCTTGGAAATTGTCTTAAATTTCACTTAAAAGAAGAGGGAAAAGGATGATGTCAGTGCTTAGATTCCTTATTCTACCTAAACAGGACTCTATTTTTCTCTTTCTGAAGTCTATATTTGGAGGCCCATAGCCTACATTCTCTAACCTCTTTTTTTTGGAATGGAGTTGTTACATGTCTTACTAAATATAAATACAACAACCATAACAATTCTACTTTTAAATTTCTTGTTGGAATATCTACTCATTTGAATCAGTATTGATTTACAAAGTATAAACATGAAGAAAAATATGTGAAATAAAAATTTAATATCATACACAGTTTAATTTCACATTTTTAGTTTTTAATTCAATTTTTGGTTGATTTATTGGCTTAACAAGGTAACAAATGTTCACTTGATAAATTATCTATATTAATAAATGTTGGGAATACAACAACAAAAAAGCAAATAAATAGTAACACTGTGAAAATTTAGGAAAGCACAATATGTAAAACAACATTTAATTCAGTCTAAGTATTTGTACCTGTGTGTGCTTTTTTCAAAATGTGAGTATTTGTATGGTTAACACCCTTTACTATCAAGCCTAATGTTTGCATTTCTTGGTTTATTCACTATTAATTTATAGAATATGCATTATAGAAATACTTTTGGAAATCACTGGTCAGGTTGCATGCCCCATATTTCTGATGTCTAAGGATTTTATAGCGCAGTTGTGTGCAAAGGTGTTACTGTCTGCGTTATCTAGGAGGCCTTCAAGTCTGTGTTGCTAAGATGCTAGTCAAATTCTGTGTCAAACAGGGAGAAAGCTCACTTTAAGAGGTAGACATTATTATCTAAACCTGTGATCCTTCACAGATGGAGATGATACTGTTGACACCCTTAGCCACTCATATGTTTTATGGCTGAGTCACCTTATAGGCAAACCCCTTTCCTGGTTCTTCCCAGGCTCAGAGATGTGTGCAGAAGGTTTGAAGTGTGAAGAGCCGAATTCAAATCTCTGCTCTGCCTCTTCCTAACTGGGTGATTTTGCTGAATCACTTTCTGAGTGCTTGTGTCCTCATCTATAACAGAGATACAATACTCACCATACCTATCTCACAGGATTGCTGAGAAGGCAAAAAGACAATTTGATGGTCTAAATAAAAGCCCTAGTATCCAGTGCAAATGCAAGGTGAAGCTGGGGTTAAAATGAAGCCCAGCAGTCAATATATGACCATAGCCCATAAGGTTGGACCAATGACTGTGTGGTCTTAGGACCCATTTAGTCAGCTGGGCTAATTGGCTTTGCCAATCAGAGTTTACTAATTCTCTAACATGGACTAATGAGTTCTTATACTGATCAAATCAACAAATATGCATTTGGTATTAATTATGTGGATGCCAGTGGGCTTGTATCGTATTATAGAAGACACGAAGAGGCTCTCTGTCCACAAGAACTTACTATCTAAAGATAAGGGTGACAGTCAGGTGTAACAGGAAAACAGAACCCACTCAAAGTTTTCAACAGAGCGGTTTTTAAAGATTTTGAAACAATCACCAACTTTCTAGAGAAGATGCAAGTATAGTACAGAGAGTAAGTTGCTGGGCTGATGTCCATCATCCTCGATAGTTCAGTGTGTATTTTCTACAAACAAGTATACTCTCCTTTATAAGGACAATACAGCCATTAGAATCAGGAAATTTAAGTTTAGACTACATTCGATTGTCCAATAACCAACTTGTCGTGAAACGATTTAAGGACCCAGTTTGGAATCACACGTTGCATTTAGGTGTCATGTCTCTTTAGACTTGTTCAGTTTGAAGAGATCCTTAGTTTTCTTCCTTGACCTTAATGACCTTGTCTTTTTAAAGATTACAGGCCATTTATTTTTTAGAAGTCTCTCAAGTTGGATTTTTCTGATGTTTTCTCATGATTAGATTCAGGTTATGTGTGTTTGGTGGGAATATCACAGAAATAATGGTGTGTTCTTCTCAATGCATCCTATCAGGTGGAACATACTTTTTATTTGTGCTATTATTGATGATATACACTTTGACCACTTTCTTAGGGTGGTATCTGCCAGGCTCCTCCACTGTAAAGATAATCTTTTTCCCTGTGTAGTTAAGTATTTGAATGGGGAGCACTAAGACTCTCAAAGCAACTACATAAATATTCTGTTTCTCATCAAACTTTCAACTTATTAATTACTTTATTTATATCAGCACAAACTCTTGGTTTCTTAATTTGTTAAATGGATTATAATCTCTGTTACTATCCTAATTTTATTGCTCAAATTGTCCCTAATTTGGCCAGTGGGAGCCCCTTCAAGCTGGCTTTTGTATCCTTTTGACATATCTCCATCATTCTTTGAGTACTTTCTTACATTCTGACCCCAAAAGATATTCCAGGCTCATGTTATTCTTTACCTGCCACAGCCCTAAATGAACCATATCTCCCAGGATCTCTGACTTCTTTTAGTGGAGGATGGTATATAGGGACCAATATCTGGCTCTGAGTGTTCTCGTTGATATTGGAATATTGCTGCTTTCAGACCCTAACAGAAGGAATTTAATTCAGGAAATGGATTTAACTGGTGATGGGGAAGCTGGAGCCAAACAGAAGTCAGTAAGGCAACCCAGGGAAACCACTAACACCTCTAGGGTAGAAGGACAAAGAAGGTATTTAGTGTACCCAGGGGTTAAGTTTTTCTGGAAGAAGCTTGAGACACACTGGACTGTCCAGAGGAACTTGAGCCATAGAGAAGCATCTGCTATAAATGAAGCCATCTGGGGAGGAGAGGGAAGGAGGGATCCTTTCTTCCCCCACTTCAATCTACTCTCAGTACCTCCCATTCGTCTGACTCGGCCAGAACCCAGCTGATATGGGAACTTGGAAACAAAGCCTGCATATTCAGCCCCCTGAGATACAAAGCAAAGCAGAAATGGTAAAGAATG
This sequence comes from Mirza zaza, assembly GCA_008750895.1. NCBI lineage: Eukaryota > Metazoa > Chordata > Mammalia > Primates > Cheirogaleidae > Mirza > Mirza zaza. The sequence goes on along the minus strand of VSMD01066728.1, from coordinate 60,881 downwards.
GAACTATGGGGAAAAAAGTTCAGAACTGGCACAAAGATACATATATCCTTGCAAGACCTTATTTGGTAATTTCCATTTGAACAAAATGAATAACAGATGTTTTTGTGATTTGAAATCACAAAACATCAAAAATCTTTGATGAAAACATCAAAAATCTTTTTTGATGTTGCTGCCTAAATTTAGCATGTTCTCAAGGATCTTCTTCCTGCCTCTGAGAACTCAGGACATTGATTGTGTCATATATTATTAGAAGGTGGATAATTGCACCTTAAATAACTGAGACTTTCTTTCCCCTTCCTGTTTCCAAATGTTAACCACATCACTTAGGACCTGTCTCCATGGGGCAGTCCTCTCCTCTTCATCTTCTTCCTACTCCACAAAGTTCCATGTTAAGTGGACTCAGGACTCTTCTTAAATTTGAGTAATTTATATTTAGTGAGAAGAGAGAACCTAGACTACAAGCTGAGTCATAGAATTCAATTTGGCTTGATTTAGACATATTTTTACCCTGCATGTTTTTGGTTGAATTGTGTACCTCCAAAGATGTTCAAGTCCTAACCTCCTGTACCTCTGAATGTGACCTTATCTGGAAATAGGGTCTTTGAAAATCATCAAATTAAGATGAGGTTACTAGGTTGAACCCTAATCCATATGACTGGTGTCCTTATAAAAAGTGAAAATTTGGACACAGACACACACAGGAAGAAAGTCATGTGATGATGAAAGCAGAGATCTGGGGAATGCCAAAGATTTTCAGCAAACCACCAGAAGCTAGGAGAGAGGCACAGAACAGATTCTTTCTCACTGTCCTCAGAAAGAACCAACTCTGTCAACACCTTCATCTTGGACTTCTATTTTCTAGGACTGTGAGACAATACATTTCTGTTGTTTACGCTACTCAGCTTATGGTACGTGGTTGTAACAGCCCTTGTAAACTAATATACTACATTAGAGGTGGGTGTCAGGTACTTAATCATCCATTGATAAAGTAATAGTTGGTCACTGATGGTGGAAAGTGGTGTAATCAGGGGGCTGAAAGGTGGTGAGCTATGATGCAAAGACCTTCTCTGTCTTCTTCACACTTCTGCCTGGGACCAGCCTGGTCAGTGTTGAGCTCCTCCTCTGCCTTGTTCCTCCTTTGTGCTTCCTGGTGTCAGTCTTGTCTTTGGTCATTGCTGATGGTGGCACCAGTGGCTGGGCAAAACCAGTGGCCAGCTCTCTTTGGGGTGGTGTTCAAACATGGCCCCTGCAGTTGGTCAAGGGCTGGAAGCAGGAATTCCACATGTCATTTTACTTTCCTCTATGTCAGCAAGCTTGAGCTCCACCCTTTGCCTTCAGGTTTACATAAGTCTGACATTGGCTCACCACTTGGATAGAAGAGCAGAGTATGTAAAATACTACACAGCTGGTATGACAGTTAAAATGCATGCTCTGTTCGTGGAACAACATTCCTGCACTCTTGAATATAGAAGAAGAAAAAAAGTTTCTATTCTGCCTTGTGGGTTGGTTTGTTTGATTTCCCCTATAGAATGTCATCTGCTAAAGCCAAATAAAGTTTTAGGTTTATATTGTAAAATTTCTCATGCATAACATGTTGAGGATTAATTATATATGTTTCAGAAGTTTACTCATCAAATACTGATGAAGATTAATTTCACATACCTCAGGAGAGGACATGTAACTGGAAGTATGCTATGTTACATCATGTGGCAGACACAGTGCAATCCTATCTCCAGAGACTAGGCCTTTATGCAATTTGGCCTCAGTATAGAACATATTGCTGACATAAGCTATGTGTTATTTCATGCTTATAAATATACGTAACCCACTACACAATACCTTGTTGCTATTAAGCCTGCAAGTTTCTGTCTATGGGAATTTGAGATAAGGTAGAACTTTTACCACCAGGTACTCAGATGTGAAACATGTGTCACTGATGCTACGAAAGGTGATAGGACAAAGGGCCTAAGGTCTCGGACTGAGGAAGAAGTGGAGCCTAGAGCACTTAAAGAAAAGTATTTACTTTCAAGACTATTTACATAGAACCATGTTTAATGGGCTCCTTATAACTAATAATGCTTATTTCCTCTGTTTTCTCTATAGAAGTAAGAAGTGAGGTACTGTTCAAATACTGTCAATTTGCATATTTATTATTCAAACTAAAATATTTATCTTTTTCTTTTTTCCTAGTGTATATTCTAGCCCTTGTAGGGGGCTTTGAAGCCCCCTACCCTACTGTTCATATCTCACATGTAGCAGGGATGTATGGAGGATAACAAGCTTTCTGAATGTATGGATTTTATCATCAGGTAGAGCAAAATCCAATGTCTTGGTCTGGTTCTCTCACACTGTCCCTGTACCTCAAGGGGAACATTGAGCCTCAGGATAAATATGTCATCTCTTGTGGGAGTATCACATTTACTAAGATTTTTGTGAAATAATATAATTTTTATATTAAAACACACCCAGATTTATTGTAGGATAGAGTCTATAATCCATATGATTTTTAAATACAGAACACTACTGTATGTGGCTACTCTTTGCAAGATGTAAGCAACATAATGTAATATCTAGAGTGGAATCTCTGGACTCAGACAAACCGCTTAAAACCTTGCTTAACCTTTGGCAAGGTTCTTAACCTCTTTGCCCTTCAGTTTCTTCCTTTATAAAATGGGGCTGATGATCATATGTAACTTAATAGAGTTGGCATGAACACTGAAGTACCTAGCTCAAGGTATGGCACGTGGTAAACACACAAATATCAGCTATAATGCTGCTGGTGGCAATATGATCCTATCCTTAAAGGTAAAATTAATGCTCCTGGGTTCCTAGGGGTGGAGATGTTTGCAAAGCACTGCTCTGGAGAAATTAAGTCCTATCTGTGCCATCTCCCTTTGGGTCTGGGTATTCAGAACTTGGTGAGGAATTGGCCCTAAGCACACTGTGAAGGAGCAATTGTTAAACTTGACCTTGGAGCTAGTAGTTCTTGCAGGGTCACTAAGAGTTAAACATTAACACCAAGAGAGAAACTTGGGCAGGAAGGTTGGATTGGCCACAGAGTGGGGCAAGGATGAAGAGATAGTCTTTGGTTTCAGGGTTTACAAGTGGTTCAGCCCCTTCCTTGGGCCTGAGGTTAAAGGACTAAGTCAGGATGAGGACTAGGAGGTCCAGATGCTGCTAATCTCCTCTCCCACAGCTGTGACTGTTTTTACTGATACATTGCCACGCTTTCTCACACAGCACAGGTATGGCTTCAGAATCCTCAGTACGATGCTCCAGGCAGACACAACTAAATGATTATCACTTTGAGAAGTTTCTTTCTGCGTAGCTCATGAGAAATTCCAGTATCTTTGGACACGATTAGTAAGAAAAGTTAGTAAAAGAAATGGCATTAAAGCTCACCTGCTTGAATGAGAGACTTCCATATTTTAATCTCTCAAACTCGCGGTCTTAAGCCATCCTCCACTTTGGCCTCCCAACACGCTAGGATTACAGGTATGAGCCACTGTACCCAGCCCTCTATTTTCCACAAACAACTGTTTTAATCCAGCTTTCAGGATGAAAAGCAGTAAGATAAAACTAATGACAGAAGCTTGAGTGACAGATACCAATACATTAATGTTCCTAGAATATTTGCATTTTAAGAAGAGTTTTTTGATCCAAATGATGGGTGTCATGTTGTAATTTCATCCCATGTGGTTTTGCCTAAACTCCTGCCTGATTCTCCTAGACTTGTTGGTATTTTCTGTTCTTAGGTGGGATATGTGCAGGCTGCGCCAGTCAATGCACCGTCACTCACGCCAGTGCCAGCAGAGGTGCAGGGAGGAAAGTTTAGGTCATGGGAAAGAAGCGTAAGTAAAAGCCACATCCCTGTGGTCGGTGGGTGGAGCACAAACATGAAATTGTTTTACTTATGAAACTGTTTTACTTTTTGCCAGTCATTGCCATGAACTTCATTTAGTTGAATGTCCTTTCCCCTCCATGTAGTAAAGAATTTAATTTTGCCTGAAGAGAGGTCTGGCCTTTGCCCTGACTCCTGAGAGGTAATTGCTGAACCCTTAGAATATCCTGTCTGATGAAAGTGTCTTTGTCTACTGGGGGCCTTGGGGGCTTTGGGTCATGTGGCATCAGCTCAGTCTCCAGAAAACCTGGAGACTGAGGTCAGCCGTGTGAGCAGTCAACCATGTAAACGTGAGAGCCTCCAGAAAAACTGCACACCAAGGCTTGGGTGAGCTTCCCTGGTTGGCAGTACTCAGTGTGCATTTTCCCTCATTGTCGCTGGTAAAGTTAATACTGTCTGCAACTCTACGGGGAGAAGACAACTGGAAGCTCCATGCATGGAATGTTCTTGGACTATGCCCTATGCCTCTCTTCTTTTGGCTGATTTTAATCTGTATCATGTCACTATAATAAACCATAATCGTGTATAACAGCTTTTAGTGGGTTCTGGGAGTCCTTCTAGTGAATCAAATCTGAGGGTGGTCTTTTAAATGGGATTATTTGGTTTTGTTGTTGTTTTTGAGTTCCTTATAAATTCTGGATATTAGTCCCATGTTGGATGAATAGTTTGCAAATATTTTCTTTCTTTCAACAGTTTGTCTCTTCATACTGTTGATTATTTCTTTTTTATGTGTAGAAGCTTTTTAGTTTAGTTAAGTCCCATTTGTCTATTTTTTTGTGTTTATGTTGACTGTGCTTTTGAGGTCTTAGACATAAATTCTTTACCTCTACCAATGTCCAGAAGTTTTCCCTAGGTTTTCTTCTAGTATTTTTATAGTTTTGGTTCTTATGTTTAAGTTTTTAATCCATCTTGAGTTGATTTTTGTGTATGATGAGAGATAGAGGTCCAGTTTCATTTCTCTACATATGGCAATCCAATTTTTCTAGCACTATTTATTGAAAAGAGTGTTGTTTCCCCAATGTATGTTCTTCTTGGCTTTGTCCAAGATCAGATGACTATAAATATGCAGCTTTATTTCCTGGTTCTCTATTCTGTTCCATTGATCTATGTGTATATTTTTATACCAGTATCATGCTGTTTTGGTATTTCAGACCCACTCTTATGTTTTATTTCAGACCTACTGAAATAAAATTGTCTAATGTTTATTATGAGCCTTGTGTTGTAATTTGAAGTCAGGTAATGTGATGCCTGCAGCTTTATTCTTTTTGATTAGAATTGCTTTGGTGATTCAGTCTCTTATTTGGTTCTATATAAATTAGATCTTTCACCCAAACGTGCCTAATCTTGTTTGTTTCTGCTTTTAGTGTGACTTAAATACTACTCTGTATTAGTCTGGGCTAATAGCTGTATTAGCAGCTAGGGCTGCTATAACAAAATACCACAGACTAGGTAGCTTAAACAACAGACATTTATTTTCTTACACTTTTGGAAGCTGGAGGTCCATGATCAAGGTGCTGGCAAATTTGGTTTCTGGTGAGGCCTCCCTCCCTAGTTTGTAGACTGCTGTCTTTTCACTCCTTCTTTATATGGCCTTTCCTCTGTGCACTGCTGGGGGAGAGTGTATTTGGTCTTTCTTCCTCTTCTTATAAGGACACCAGTCTTATCAGATTAGGGCTCACCCCCTTAAGACCCCATTTAAGCTTAATTATTTGTCTTGAGGTCCTATCTCCAAATACAGCAGTATTTGGGATTAGGGCTTCAACATATAAATTTGGGGAGGGACACAATTCACCCCATAACTTACCCTAAACCATGTTGTTCTATGGGAAAATCTGAATATAACTCAGAAGCAATTTTGAGAATGTTCCCTTATGACCCCTCTTAACTCTGTTCAGAAGGCCAGATGTGCTCCTGAAAAAGTAAAGAAGCAAAGTGGTGCAAAAGAAAAGTACTCTGAGGCCTGAAAACTCTCAGAGCTGCCAGACAGCAGTTATGGACCTTCTGTTTAGTTCCTGGTTTTGACCTTCTGCACATAATGGGTGCCAAAAAAATGTCACTGACCACCTAATGGAAGGCCTGGAAGAGAAACTGGAGGTATTTGGTGGCAGAAAAAATTTCAAGTAGGAAAAACTGAGCCATTAACTTGCATCCCTCAGGAAGTTAGTAGGGTTATGTGCCTATAACATAGGTTTGCATGTGACTCTTATACTTTCTAGCTGTGTGATTTTGGACAGCTAACTATAGCCACATTTCAATCTTTTGTGAAATAAAAGTAATAAAATTGTCTAATATTTATATGAGGATTTAATAATATAATGTATGAAGTGTATTTCACACTGCCACCCAAATTTTAATTCCAATATAATCATTAATTTAGAGGGCTTCCCAAACAAGTGTGAGAACAGCTGAGAGTGAGGAGCAGCAGGTTATAGGAAGGAGAGTCAGGCTCAAGGCCTTGCACCACCCTTGCCTTCCTTGGAACTCACCTGCCTTTGTTGTACCCCATCTGCCTTCCTGGCACCTCATCTACCTTGCCGGCCCCCACTTCCCTTCCTTGTACCTCACCTGCCTTCCTTGCATTCCACCTGGCTTCCTGGCCCCCCACCTACCTTCCTTGGATCTCACCTGCCTTCCTTGTGCCTCATCTCAGTGCTGAAAGTCTTACCTGACACTCTGCTATTTCTGTCTGTGGGATCCCAGGGCTGGTTTCATTATATTTTCACAGAGCATTCTGGACACCACCTGCATCAGAATCACCTGCGATGATTGTTACATATGCAGGTTATACCCTGCTGGATGTAGATTCCTGGCCTTCTTCCTCCAGACCCACTGAAAAGAATCTCTAATGCTGGTGTCAAGGAGTTTCACGAGTACTTTGTAGTCTTCCTTATAGAGATCTTTAACCCAAACATGCCCGATTTTGTTTTGGTTCTGCTTTTGTCAACACATATGCTAAGTGATTCTGATGCACATTGAAGTTTGAGAAGCACTGCCTTAAGCTCCTTATGACTCAAGTTCCTCATCCGTAGAAGAGCTTGTTTTATTATATGTCAGATATCCTACATAGGAGAATGATAAATGATAAAAATGATACATTTCAATTATATCATAATTTACCCTTAACCGCCAAAAGTTATGAGGGTCAGACTTTTACCCTTAACCAAGAAATCAACTTGCTTATTTATTTATTTACTTATTTATTATTTTTTATTTCTATAGATTTAGGGGGTACAGTGGTTTTTTGTTACTTAGATGAGTTGTACAGTGGTGAAGTCAGGGTTTTTAGTGCACCTGTCCCCTGAATAGTGTACACTGTGCCTCATAGGTAATTTTTGATCCCTCACCCTCCCATCCTCCCCACTCAGAGTCTCCACAGTCCATTATACCACTCTGTATGACCATATATATCCATCAGCTTATTGATTCTTTATTTTAAAGATTAAATGCATAGGTACATGGCGGAGAGTCATCAATGAATGGAAATAACATTTTCTGTAATGATTTCCTGCTCTTTAGAAATGGAAATATTAACCTTCTCACTCTGGCCAAAATGTTCATCTGCTGATGAATTAATTTGAGATGCAAAGGACAAAATGTAACTAACAGAATTGGCAAACGTGCAGAAAAGGTTGTTCATGGTTAGGTCTGTTGGAAAGAAACCTCCAACATCCATAGAACAGCACAGTGTGCTGAGGACAGAAAGGGGCACATAGGTGACTGCTGACAGCCAATCAGGGACTGTTCTAATGCAGTTAAAGGAAATTCCATCTTAGTAAATGCCTTGCTTCAGCCTGTGGAATCATTCTCTTCTCATTATCCCCCCATTGCCAGATGACAATTAGGTCTTCATTGGCACACGATGCTGAGCTTGACCTTGCACTCACAGAACAATCAATCTTCCTAGAGCAAACTCTTGTGCTGCCAGAAGCAAGCGACAGTTTCCAGACGACTGCTACTTCCTCCTCTACAAAGCCCAGTTTTCCTCGTATGATGACCATATGTCCTGAATTTTCTAGCCTGGACCCACTTTTGTGTAATTTTTTCTTTTCAATAGAATGAATAAATCTCTAACAAAATCTGACAAAAATGATCATTTATAAGCCTATAAAGATTATATAAGTATATTCACAAATCAGAAAAATAATCTCCTTCGTCAGGTCAGACTTTCCAAATTTTGGTTTAGAAATCATGGTCGTCTAAAAAGTCAGAAATACTTAATGGTGCTAAAATGGGTAGGTACAACTACTTAACAATGAACAAATCAAATGAATACAGGCTAGTCCTGACTATAAAGATGGTATCAATTTGCGTAAGTATGTTTAAATGTGTCTGCTTTCAATCAATGTTCTTCTGAAAGTGGTTTTGTTAGGAGAGTACATTTTGTAAAGCTGGGGAGCCCCTCGCAGTCAAGTAATGTTAGCACATGGATTTAAGAGAAACAGCAAGATGTTCCCTGCTGCCCAGCGGAATTCCTTTCATGGCATCTCTCTTTGCATCTCATTTGTTACTTTCTTCTTCAGTATGGATTTTGATGGGCAAGACTTGACCAGCCATTGTCAGTTTGAGTTCCTTTCATGTTTTTGTATCCTGGACAACACACCAAATACTTTTTGTGTCTTCTTTTTTAGATCTGTACCGAGAAGTTAAAAGTTAAATTGTAGGCTCCTGCTTCCAGGTCTAATCCAATTTTGGTTCCTGTACCTCTTGGTACTCTTAGAACCATCAGATATTTTTCCCTTTTGTTGGATTTTTTAGATGACCATGACGTCTGAACCAAAAATATGGATGTGTGATTTGATAAGGGATGTATTTTTTTGATTTGTGCATTTATTTACTTGAAATATCTCATGAATGGGGACAAACTATGTCAGATTTAGTTATCAATTTAATGAATCACTTTTTTTGCTTGTGTGTTAAGGGGCCCACCTGTGGGCCCCTCAGTTTTTGTAGCTCTCTGTTAAGGTAACCCTTGGCTGTGCACATGGCCCCATGGGCCCTGAAGGTCTATCTGCCCATGCCATGCCACACTTGGGACAAGGAAGTATCTGTGAGGCTGTCCGCAGCCCTTCTGTTGGCATCTGAATGTCCCTCACTGCCATCTAGTGGTCTTACTAGGAATCAGAAATCATCCCCTTCCCTTTTCCTTCCAGCCCAAGGCTGAAAGAATCTTCACATCTAATCAACAGAGAGAGAGAATTCTCCCTCTAAATTTTTTGCTCAAGACATTGTGTCTACAGTCCTAATTTTCTTCCCATTCTGGAACACAACATCCAGAGAGGCTCATTCTCTACTTCTGTTTCCTGCCTTGCCAAAGCTTCTTTTGAGGCAGCCAACTGGCTGGGCACTGGGAACACAACAAGCGTAACATAATGTCTCAGAAATACCACACTGCATCGCTATGTAAGTGAGCTATCTCTTAATATCTGAAAATTTCCCTTGTATAATTTTTTCCAAGTGTCTTTCTTCTTTCTCAATATATACTCTGGAAACTAAGAACAAATCTGTAGTCCTTGCAAACAGAGCCTATTCACTGTTGACTCTGATATAAACCCTTCCAGACACCATTTTCTTGCTTTTGGTTTCACAGAACTTTCACAGAACTTAAACTTTTGAGAGAAAGTTTAAAAACAAGATTGTAAACTATTATGAGTTGAATTGTGTCCCTCCTTCACCCCAAATATATGTTGAAGTGCTAACTCCTAGTACCTCAGAATGTGACTTATTTGGAAATGGAGTTACTGCAGATGTAATTAGATGAGGTCATATAGGAATAGGGTGGGCGGCTAATCCAATCTAACTGGTGCCCTTATGAGCATACAGCCCCGTGTAGATGGAGGATTGCAGTGGTGCCTCTACAAGCCAAGTATGCCAAGGAGTGTTGACAAACCACCCAAAAGTAGGAAGAGGCAAGGAAGGGTTCCCCTACAGGTTTCAAGGGGATTGTGGCTCTGCTGACACCTCAATTTTGAACTGGTGGCCTCCAGATAAATTTCTGTTGTTTTAAACCATCCACTTTGAAAGTACTTTGTTATGGCAGCCCTAGGAAACTGGTAAATAAACCATTTATACCTTAGGCTCTTTTTGGTTTTAAAAAAATTGGGCCTGGTGCAGTGGCTCATGTCTGTAATCCCAGTGTTTTGGGAAGCCGAAGTGGGAGGATTGCTTGAGGTCAGGAGTTCCAGATCAGCCTGGGCAACATAGCGAGACCCCATCTCTATTGAAAAAAGAAAAAAGGAAAAAATCAGCCAGGCATGGTGGCATGCACCTGCAGTCCTAGCTGCTCAGGAGGCTGAGGCTGGAGGATCGCCTGAGCCCAGGAGTTCAAGGTTACAGTGAGTTATGACTGTACCACCGCATTCTAGCCTGGGCTACAGGGATAGACCTTGTCTAAAATAAATAAATAAATAAATAAATAAGCTGTAACATACAACAGTAAAGTACATAAAGTGAAAACACACATTTTAACTGTATTGTTCAATTTTTAATATATGTACTTCAATAGTTTTTACATATATTATGCAACTGTCATCAAGATTAATAGATAAAATATCTCCAGGGCCCCAGGAGGCTCCCTTGGGCTGCTTCCCTGTCAATATCATCTTTTCTTCTCCCAAGAGGTAAACACTATTCTCATTTTTATCTCTCTCTATGAGTTCTGCTTATTCTTGAACTTTAAGTAAATGAAATCATAAATATGTGCTATTAGTGTCTGGCTTCTTCTGCTCTGCATAATGCCTGAGAAATTCATCCATGTTGTTGTGTGTACATGTAGTTCATTGGCTTGAGATTTAAGAATGACATAGTTCTCTATGCTGCTCTTAACAGAGATTAGCTCCCCATTGGGTTTGCTATGTACATTGCTTCCATGAATTGATTTAATTTTGTGATATAATATTTATGAACTAGGAATGACCAAAGCTATCAGCATGAGACAATTGTGGTGACTCTGAGTTTTAAAGAATAATTAAGTATACACGGGCTTGATATCTATTACATGGTAGAATGAAATTAGGTATTGTAGACTAGAGGAGACAGTCATGTAAATTGCATACATCACTGAAAAGGCTGTGTGGAGCTTTTACTTAATTCTAGAAAAGTTCAGGAGAAAAACAAGGAACATTTGGTTTAAAAAGCATAGAAAATTCTCTTTGATTGAGCAATTACACTTCTAGTAATTTATCTCAAGGAAATAACTAGATATGCAAAAAGATTTAGTTAGGAGGATGTTACATTTATCATAGCTTATGTAATGATGGGAATGGAGAGAGAGGGAGAGAGGTAGAAAAGGAGTAGTAGGAGAATTGGTTAAATAAATTAAGTTGGTTAAATTAAATTTAAATTAAATTGGTTGAATAAATTAAATAAATTAATAATATATTCATAAAACTAAACCAATTTATTGTTCTTATCTGTCCTCAAATTTAGTGCATTTCCACTTAAGGTCAATGATGAAATATTTTATAGTGCATAAAAATTACCTATATGTTTTAGAAAAATATTTAATGATGTGAAAATGTTGCCCGTATATTGTTTATTGGTAAAGTTACTAAACAATAACACAGGATGATCTCATTTTTAGAGTAACATTATATAAGCATAGGACGAAGACTAGGAGGCTAAATATCAACATGTTAATTAATGGTTCTAAGTGGTAGGATTATGGGTGATGTAAATTTTCTTCTTTGTGCTTTTGGCCTCCCAAAGTTTTTTTTTCTCAGAATATTATGGGGATACAAACATTTGGTTACATATAATGCCTTTGCCTCACCCAACCCAGGGCTACAAGCATGCCTTCCCCCAAAAAGTGTGAACCACATTCATTAGTTGAGTTTACCCATCCCCACCACCTCTCTCTCACTTGACTGGTGCTCAATGAAAATTACTTCCATGTGAGTACCTTAGTGTTGATCAGTTAGTACCAATTTAATCAGTTAGTACATGTGGTGCTTGTTTTTCCATTCTTGTGATAACCTTATTTTGAAGGATGGGCTCAAGCTCTATCCAGCATAATATAAGAGGTGCTAGTTCATCATTGTTTTTTGTAGTTGAGTAGTATTCCATGGTGTACACATACCACACTCATGTATTGATGGGCACTTGGGTTGTTTCCACATCTTTGCAATTGTGAATTGTGTTGCCATAATTGTTTTTAAAATAAGAAAACTAAGAAGACAGAATAATGGCCAGCAAACATATAAAAAGTGCTCAACATCTCTAATCATTAGAGAAATGCAAATCAAAACCATGATGAGATATCCCCTAACCCCAGTTAGAATGGCCTCTATCAAAAAATCCCCAAAACAACAAATGCTGGTGAGGATGTGGAGAGACAGGAACACTCTTACACAGCTGGTGGGACTGCAAATTAGTGCAACCTCTGTGGAAAAGAATTTGGAGATACCTCAAAGAGCTAAAAATAGAAATACTATTTGATCCAGCAATAGCACTATTAGGCATCTACCCAAAAGAACAAAAGACTTCTATAATAATGACATCTGCACCCGAATGTTTATGGCAGCACAACTCATTATTGCAAGGATGTGGAAACAACCCAAGTGCCTGTCAATTCATGAATGGATTATTAAAATTTGGTATATGTATACAATGGAATATTACTCAATTATAAGAAACGACAGTGATCTAGCAAGTCTTATTTTTCCTGGATTGAGCTTGAGTCCATTATCCAAAGTTAGGTAACACAAGATCAGAATAATGGGCTCCACATGCACTCGCCATCAAATTGGTACTGACTGATTAACACAATGGTGCTCACATGGTAGTAATATTCTCCAGGGTTGGGGGGTTGGGGGGTTGGGGGGGTAAACTAACAACTAAAGGACATGGTGAGCATTGTAGAGGGGAAAGGCATGCCTCTAACCCCTGCTAGGGAGAGGTAAAGATATAAAATGTAACCAAAATATTCGTACCCTTATAATATCCTGAAATTAAAAAAAAAATAGACAAAAAGAGAATTAACTGCTGAAAATCCATTTTTATTTGTTCTCTGTCAGTCAAGAGATGAGGTCCCTGCATGTTTTTAAAAGCTATCTAAAATAAACCATGCTGATTTTCTAAGAATAAAATAAATAAATAAATAAATAAATAAATAAAAGAAATGTAGGAAATAGCTACCTGTTTTAAAGGCCATATCCACTTTTCAATGGATAATTTGATTTGAAAGCACAGCAGCTTAGGTCATTAAGTCATTCCATTGTATCATCCATCTGATATAATTTTTAACATAGCCCACCTCTATTGCACTTTATTTCATACAAGCAAAGCTTAACTTTCCTCTTTTTTCTCCCTCCCTTCCTTCCTTCTTTTTTTTCTTTTCTTTTTTTTTTTTTTTTTTGAGACAAAGTCTCACTCTGTTGCCTTAGCTAGAGTGCCATGGCGTCAGCCTCGCTCACAGCAACCTCAACCTCCTGGGCTCAAGAAATCCTCTGTCTCAGCCTCCCGAGTAGCTGGGACTACAGGCATGTGCCACCATGCCTGGCTTTTTTCTATATATTCTTAGTTGTCCAGCTAATTTCTTTCTATTTTTAGTAGAGATGGGGTCTTGCTCTTGCTCCGGCTAGTCTTGAACTCCTGAGCTCAAACCATCCTCCTGCCTCAGCCTCCCAGAGTGCTAGGATTACAGGTGTGAGCCACCGTGCCCAGCCTCCTTTTTCTTTACATTTTTTAATGCCTCCAGAAAAATTCTACTTTTTAGTTGTAAAAAAAAATATAATTTATACCCAAGTCTATAAAAATATACATTCTAGTGTACCATATGAGCCTCATGAGAAAAACCTATATTTTATTTTAACACAATATAAAGACCTGGGTGGGAACATAAACCTGCATGGACTCTACCGCTCTGCTTGCTTTTGGAAAAAGGGGCCATTTCTATCTTGGAACCAGGAATGAATACACTTAGGTTTATTGGGGGAATGGTGGATTGAAGGAGGTAAGGAATTGGAAGGGGGGTGCTATGGTCTGAATGTTTGTATTCCCTCCAATTCATGTGTCGATAGCTAATCCCCACTGTGATAATATTAAGAGGAGGGGCCTTTGGGGGGTGGTTAGGGCATGAGGCGGAGCCCTCATGAATGGGATTAGGGCTCTTATAAAAGAGGCTGAGGAAGTGAATGTGTTTGCCCCATCAGTCATGTGAGGACATATAGAAGGTGCCTTCTGTGAGATATGAGCCCTCACCAAACATGAATCTGGTGGCACCTTGATCTTGGATTTCCCAGCCTCCAGGACTGTGAGCAATACATTTCTGTTGTTTATAAATTAGCCAGTCCAGGTAGTTTGTTGTAGAAGTCCAAAGAAACTAAGATAGGGGATTTCTAGGCATTTCATTTTTGAATGGCTTGAAGATGGTTCCCAACCATCATTTCAGATTAGAATTGAAGATGAAGAGCTGAGATTAGGGGGTCCTTGTGGAAGCACAGGAATTGGGGCAGAAGGCTGGGGTGTGAGGAGTGAATGAACAGTGGCCCCGCAGTGCCTCCTGCCTAGAAATCTGGAGCTGTGCTTTTCATTTTGTCATCTCTCATGCTTCTTGTTTTTGTGCTTTTTTGAGTATTTTTCATATCTCTCTTGTCTCCTAGAGATGAAAGCAGATGTCTGGTTTAGTAAGACTTTCTTTCAACATCTGGTGTTCACTACAGCCCTGTGAAAGTGGGTTTTGTTCTCATCTGTCTTCAAATTTGGTTCATTTCCACTTAAGCTCAAAAATTTTATGGAACTTTGCATCAGTATAAACATTTTTTCCTCAATTTTTCTTTTTGTTATCATATTCTCTCTTAAGCTTTTCTTCCTTCTATCCCATCTCTCCCTCTCTTTTCCACATACACCCCTCCCTCCATGCATACCTAAAGCCAACCCTACAGAGACATTAAAGGCCCAGAGTTGCTATAACCTTATCTAGGGAATTTTTATTATGGCTCTCCTCCTTCCCATTTAATTTCTTCATTAACATTACTGTTCTCACATCAAGACTAAGAAAGCAGCACACCTCTCTCCTCCCCACTTCCGGTCCGTTTTGTTTCTTGCTGCCGTGAACTTTCCTCTTCCCAGTGGATGTGCTGATTCTCTTCTACTTCCTCAGAGGCAGAGGTAGGGCCTACGTGCAGGGACTGGCCCACAAAACACAGGCTCAGGGCTGTGTAACAGTGACATGCCAGAAGACAGACATTCGTGAATTTAGACATGCTTCCACCCCACAGATACCCAATGCAGTCACCACCTCGGCTGTGTGTGACCACGAGTTCAGGAACAGCTGGCCCTTTTCGATGACTGCCAGGCTTTTCTCTGTCAGTGTCAGGTTCCTTGCCCAAGCAGATGGCTACTAGTGACTGGGGACTCAGCCTAAGGGGTCCTTCTGCAATCATGCTCTTTCGAAGTGCTTCTGGCAACAAACCCTCCATTTGCTATTGTAGAGCATTCTCCATGGAATTTAGTTATTTAGAATTCAGACAGGGAACTTGGCTTGGCCTGTTGTGGTCTTTTTTTTGTGTGTGGTGGAGTTGCATTTTTATGTTTTTACCATTGATGTCTGCTCTTGTAATCTTATCTCTTCTTTTTCCAATTGATTTTCCAGTGAGAGTGACAAAGTTTGTGGTCATATTCATGATTTAGGGTTGCCAGATTTAGCAAATAAAAATACAGTATACACAGTTAAATTAGAATTCCAGAGAAACAGCAAATAATTTGTAGTATAAGCATATTACATGCAATATTTGAGACATATTCATACTACAGAATTATCAAAAGTTTACTTTAATTGGGCATTCTGTATTTTATCTGGCAATCTTACTTTCATCTGACTTTTGCCTTCAGGATCTGTCCCTACTGAATTAACATCTTCTCAAAGAAAAACTCAGGAGATCAGGCTCAATCAGTCATGTTGTCCCCTTTGTGGTTATAAGTTGTTGGTGCAGAAAGTTAAAACTTGTGATGAAAGTGAGTCTTCTGAGGCAATCTGTGGAATTTGATGTGCTCTACCTATCTGGGGCTTTGTTCCTGATGTTCTTTATATATAGAATTACCCCTCTACTCACCCTCCCACCCACTCTATGCCTGGCTTACTTAGCTTTGGATCCTTCTTCAGGTTTCAGTTTCAAGGCCATTTCTCTCCGTTGAGAACATTTCCTCAACTACATGAATACGAGGAGGAAATGTTCAACCTCTGCGGGCTCACAGCCTCCTGACCTTTCCACTCGGGAACTTGCTCATTGCCCTTGGTCTGTGAAGAGAAGACTGTATCTGTCTAGATCGTTGCTGTGTCCTCAGTGTCCAGCTTAGCCCCTGAATGAATGAAGTCATCCAGTGGACTGGTGAACTTGAAGAGCCTCCAATTAAACATTTCATAAAAGAAAATACAGACACACATGCTTGATTCTGGGAGAATGAACCAAAACCAGAGGAGAGGGATGATTTTAAATAGAAAAAAATGCCTTTCAAACTTTCTCTGGTGCAGACTCCATGGAGCTGCTTAAGTCTCAGGGTAAGCGGACTCCAAGAAGGAATCAAATGAGGGACAGCCATTCTGCTATAACCTGCCTGGATGTTGACTATGTAAGTCATCAACTCTGTAATAGCAGCGGATGCAGGAGTGAAGACTGTGCCTTCGGAGTGTGGCCGTGGCACTCTTAGAGGGGGCAGCTGTGCCATCACCTTAGGTGGGTGGCGATGGTGTGGCTCATGACTCTGGATTCCGCTGAGACAGGCGCCATCACCTCCAGGAGCTTGAGCAGGACAAATGAAAAGGGCAGACATCCATGAAAGATATAAGCTTTAGTTTCTGTACCCCCGAAGGCTCCCCAAATTCTTTGTGCATTATCTAAGAGGGGACTGGAGTTTTGGCAGAGTAGCTGGAAAGCAAGGCCAGCAAATCCTGCTTGTAACATATGGTGACCCTATTTTTACCCCCTGCTTGGTGTGGTCTGGGAGACATCGACTGTATCCGTATTTGCCAGCTACTTTGTTTAGAATACTCATAAATAAAGACGATGGCTCATTCTTCCTCCTGCACTCTACAGGGTAGGGTAGTTTATAGTTTCTGTAATTAAATTGCAGGCTTCGAAGGAGTGGAGAATTTTATGGGATGGAGGAAAATCTGATTAACTGGTCTTGCAGGGTTATGACCATATGTCATGTAAGGGTGTTATTTACTAGCATTTTTAGGAGCAATAATTTGCTTCTTTTTTATAATAGAATAAGCTTTTATTTTTAAGATAATCATCTACACTTTCTTCTAATTAAATAGCCTATGGTTGGACAAAATAGGAAAGGTAGGACCCTTCTTCCTGCTTTGCATTTGCAGGAAAATGAGTGAATGAAATAAGATTACATAATAAACACATTCTGATGTTCCTTACAGTGGTGTATTTTTTTCTCCTTATTATCTAATGCAATGGCAACATTTGCATCTTCCTGCTGAGATGGTAAATGGATGGAGAAACAATGTTGTTTACCACAAAATTTTTTATGTTTGTTTTGGGCTGTAATTAAAATGGAAATAATTGTAATGGGAAGCAGAAGCAGGATTAAGATACTTCTTGTGAGAAGCATTGGTCAACATCTCACTTTTCTCCCAAATCTATTTGTAAATATGAATTTACACAAAGGCTGTGCCATTTGGAAAAGGAAGCTGGAACTCTGACCCACTTTCTGTCACCCCTATCCCCAGGCTTATTTAATCTAGGTCACACCATTAGAGCCACCTAAGGAACTTCTAGTCCCTTGATCCCAGAGAACCATTCCTGGCTAATTAAACCAGAATGGTAGGTTGAGGCCCAGGCATCAGTGTTTAATAAAACTTCCCAGGTGATCATTATTATTATTATTTTTCTGGAATGTACAAAACTATTTGCAGATCCAGAGTGTTTATAATAGAGACCAGATTTCAGCAAAAGGCTATAAGTCTTCGGGAGACGGCTCACCGTGAAGCCCTGGAAGCCCCAGCAGGGTGGCGGCAGCAGCACCTGTGCCAGTCAGCTATTCTGTCACCTCTGCACGTGAGAGCGCCACACGACCTCAGACCCAGCAACAGGGTCTTGCACATCACAGTCATCCACACACAAAGAGGCCAACACTTCGGTTTATTCCACACACCCCCGCCCCTGCCAGTATATTAGGAAAGTTTTTTGGTGCTTGGTAACCTACTGAATAAATGTGAATTATGGAAAAGGTTATAATGAGCCAAATCTGGCTTCCCAAATGCATGCACACGTGTATGTGTGTGTATGTGTGTGTGTAAGAGAGACAGAGGGAGGGAGGGAGAAAGAAAGAGAGAGAGTGTGTGTCAAGGAAGGAGAAAGAGAAGGAGGGAGAGGAAGGGAAAGTGAGGGAGAGAGAGGGAGAATGTGAGAGTCTCTTAAGGCTCCATTTTTCTGACCAAATTGTAAAACAGAGAGAGAAGATTAGCACTTTGCAGAAGCACTGTCACCCAGGGGAATCAAGTGAGGTCACTGTGGCAGCTCTCTTGGGCCAGTGGTTGTGGCTGGCGTTGGGGCGGGCAGCGAGAGTGGACCAATGAAGTGTAGAGTCCTTTCTGTGGGACACTGGAGCCTGGGTGCGACATCTTTGCTTAGCTAGTCTTGGTGGTACGTGAAATAGTATCCCCAGTTACCCTCACCAGGACCTAGTCCTAGTGTATATTCTCCTTGGGATCCTGGGGTAATTTCGGGAAGGCAGTGGCTTGTTGGCTTGGAGAATTCTAGAAGATTTTATTGACCACACGGATTCCATTCCTCCATGGAACGCAGGCAATGTCCTGGCCCGAGACTGACTCAGACAGGGAAACTTCCATGGTGATTTTCTTTCTCAATATGGTGTTTTTGAAAGTGCCTTTCCAATCCCACCCACTTAAAGAGTTCACAACTCATATTCTATTAACAAGAGAGGCCAGAGGGAGAAGCATCTGCTGTGAGTTGTGTCCATTTCTGACAGTTTGTCCACAACTCCATTGTAGCTCAGCTTTGCCCCCGAAGATCTCAGGCCACCTGCCTTTTACAAGGAGCTGGGTCATGGGTGCCTACCTGAGAGTCCTGAAAATGTATAGGCAAGAAAGTATGGAAATAACAGGGTTTTCATAAAAACATTGGTTGGAAAGAAAGAAGAAAAGGAAAGAGAGATAATTTGTAAATATCTTTTCAGGCCCGTTCCACCCAGAGAAAATGTTTTATTCATGCTTGGATCACAGAGGAAGATTTCAACATTTCTCTTGAGGTCATTTTCACTCGTTTTGTTTTACTATTAGTTTTCTTTTTAATTCATAATCCAGCCTCAGACATGTGTGACTGAAATGTGTCAACGACCTTCAATATTACCAATTGCTGTAACACTGTTTATGGAGTCTTGCTATCAGAACCTCCTGTAGGTCCCCTTTAATCTTACAGAAACAATGACAGGGTGACAGTAATAGCTTTTGGGGTGCACTTTCAGCCTTGAGTAGCACCTCAGAGGAATGCCATGGGGTCTTGTTTATCCCATTCTAATTCAGCCACAGTAGATTTAGTCCAGATGATTCTCTGGGGAGTGAATCTGCAGGAAGATCACTGAGACCTGGCTATTAATGTCAGTGATTCTGCAGCTGTTATTTACCTGCCTGTGAAGCCCATTGTCTTGGGCTACGCAGTGATGTACAGTAATTACCTACCTGTCTTCATCAAGCGCTTACTGGTTTAATAGATGCAGCATAAGAATCTATACTCATGGAACTTTCAATTTCTATAAGGAAACATAAGTAGTAGGGAAGACAGTATATGATATATATCAAGATGAACAGTTAAGAACATAAGTAGTTAGGATCAGCGGGGGAAAACTGCTTGGAATATGTAGGATTTGAGAGAGGTCCCAAAGGCTAAGAAGGTTAAGAGAAAAGCTGAAGGATAAGGCATTCTGCATGGGGAAATATTTAGGTAAAGGTATGGGGATGGGAAAGAGGATGATATTTCAAGGACAATGATGAGATTATTAGCTAGTGTGTTTGTTTCCTAAGGCCGCTGTAACAAATTACTATAAACTCGGTGGTAAAACAAGAGGAATTTATTCTCTCACAGTTCTGTGGGCTAGAAGTCACAGAATCAAGATGTCGTCAGGGTTAGTTCCTCTCGGAGGCTGTGAGGCAGAAACCGTTCTGTGTGTGTCTCCTAGCTTTGGGTATTTGTCTGCCATCCTTGGTGTTCCTTGGCTTGTGGAGCATCACTCCAATCTCTGCCCCTGTCTTCATGTGGCCTTCTACCTTGTGACTCTGTATCCTTAAAACTTCCTTCCTTTTTCTTTTAGGGATACTGATCATTGCATTTATGGTCCACCCTAAATCCAGGTTGATCTCACCAAGAGATCCTTAATTGTATCTGTAAAGACCCTATTTATAAATAAGATCACATTCACAGGTACCAGGGATGAAGACTTGACCATATCTTTTGGGGGGACACCGTGAACCCAGTGTAAGTAGAAAAAGAGGATAAGGTTGGTTGGATGGATACAGGTCTGCCTGTGTCTGGTCCTGAATTTTTATCTTGTAGTGAGGAGTCCAATATAAACATCTCAGCTATCAGTTCACAATGGGTGTGCTTGGGAGGAGAATCCTGGGTGAGCTCATGTGGGATCATTTGCATTGAGGACTGGGGAGAAATCAGTCTGAAGGAAAGAAGAGTCAAGGCATGTAAGCATGCTGTAAGGATTGTAGGTCATCGCCAGTAGTAAGGGGTGATTTGCATAGAGCATGGGGTGATTTACTCAGATTTGCCTCTAGTTTAATACTCCTTGGCTCCTTCCAGAGCCTTCACCCAGGGTCAAGGTGAAATCTGAAAGGAACTGAGGTCGCAAGGCAGCACTATGTTGCATCCTCACATGATGTAGGTGGAGATGGAGGACATGAGTCTCAGGTATTTGGCACACCCAGTGGAGGAGCACGATGCTTTGAAAGCAACAGAGACAAAAGATTTCTGTTCAATTAGCTGAGATTTAGGATCAAGGAGGACCTGGAGTCAATGTTGCTAATACCAGGAACAAACAAGTTTGACTGAGACAAAGATATGCAACCATACAATTTGCTAAGTCAGAGACAGCTCACCTTGTTTATCCTGATGCCTACTTCTTCCTGCTTAAAAGTTTTTGGGTGCATATCCTGCCTTTCCAGCTGTGTGACTATCGTCTTGAGGATAGTGGCCATGTTTTAGGCTTATATTCCTTCAGCATAATGCTGGGCACACAGCACATACTTAGTCAGTGCTTGCTTGATGGATGCAAACAGGCCACTGACTTGCCATGCCACCTGCTAGCCTCCTTATTCTTTTCAGTACTATAAACAAACAAATACACAAAATCAGTGACAGTGATGAAAGTTTTGCTCTAAAGAGGAAGAATGACTCATACCCACTGTAGGTCTTTTTATGCCCCATAAATTTCTGGGCATAGACTACTCACCACACACACTGTGGTTGGCTTGATGGGGTCAGGAGACTGGGTAGACAGGTGAGACTCAATGAGATCAAGACTCCCTCTCTAGAGGGCATCACCCAGCTGTACTTCCATTCTTTTCAAAAGCAATTGGAGAATGAAGGGCATACAAATTATGGGAGATGTGACTCTAAATTTATTAGAGCTGAGACTTAACATGAAGTCCCTCAACATTTGGATTTATTTAATGTTTTGTCTCTTTCTTGGGAAAAAAAATAGAAACAAATTGTTTTGGGAACTAATGTTTTCATGAAAGTCCCACCCAAATCTGCATGAATCTTTCTCAAAAAAGATAAATTATATACTCTTGCAACAATGAACCAATGCAAATAATTTTTTCAGAATTATTAGAAAAATATTTGCCCATAAATTGTGCCAGCTCAGTGTTTTATAATACCATTAAAGAGCAGAGAGGAACAAGTCCATTAAAATCCATAGAGATTTGGTGGGTCTCAGCAGTGCTAGTCATTTTTGCCACAGGAGAGATGCTAAGAGAGGCTGACAATTCCTCCCTTAGAAGCAGATGACTCTGCACGCACAGCACTGCTCTCTGTGTCTGCCCTTCATACGCTGGGTCTCTGAGACCTGCTTAGATGTGTGAACCAGGAGAACTTTCACTATGCAAAAGCTGAATCTCATGTAGTAATAATACCTGCATGTTGTGAACATTGCTTTTTGGTTTTTTTTTAACTGGTACAACAGTCTTATACTTACTTTTTTTTTCCCAACAAGGAAAAGAATATGGGTAGATTTCACCCAAGATATTAGCTTCTTAGTTCTAAAAGCATTTGCAACGAAAACCAAACTTTTTTGGTGGGGATGATAGTAGCAATTCATAGTTACCAGAATCCTATGTCCCATGAATGAGTAATGCTAAGTTTCATGAAACTACTTTAAAAAATACTGCATTTATTTTATTTATTTTTATTGTCATAACAGATATATTGCATAAAGTTTACCATTTTAACTATTTTTAAATGTATGGTTCAGTGGCATTAAATATATTCACATAGTTGCATATGAGCTACTTTTAAAAATTTGTCTTTTACTTGCTCATTTTTTTTCCTACAAAATATAAAAATGATGCTCAAATTCCCTGCATGCCCAGTACAGTGAGGTCAATGTTCTTATAGCGAGAACTCTGATATCAATAAGGTAATTCTGAATTACTTCATCTACTACTTCTTAGGTAGGTTGTGTGAAGTCAGGATTAGCAAATTCTGGATGAAAAAATATTTCAGGTTCCAAAGATCTCTCATAACCAACGTCAATGGAAAATTCTTTCTTCGAGATTGCCTTGATTCGAGTATACTGTTTAATCCACTTGGCTCATCTGTGTCATACTTGTTAAATTCTTTTACTAAATCTGGGCAGACATGACTATAGCACTCCTTTACTGCCATAGCCGTTTCCAGGGATTGCTCTGACGAATTCCTACTTCTCAGCCTCTGAGCAGTTGCTGGATGAAATATGTGGTAGCTCGTCCTGTGATTGGAATGGACTTGCTGCAGTTGCCACTGTGTGTCATTCAGTCCCAGGTGGGACAGGAGTGCCACCATTTTCCTGTCTTTTCCCATCCCCAGCGAGGTCTGGTTTCCTACTTGTTCTGATGCTCAGGATGCTGCTGATGCAAGAGCAGCCTGCATGGCTATATACAAGGCTGGAATATTGAAGGACTCCAACATTTTTTCAGCAGCGTGTTCTGTTTTCTGGAGCATTTAGTGGAGGCTTAGTCAAAAGAAAGTAATGACCTTCAGGTTCCGCTTTAAGTATTTACAGATCACTTGCTCCACAAACATTTCCATCAACTGTCTTCAGCTAAACCATGGCATATTGGCCACTTCAGGGTATGTGTGGCTTTTTCTGTTATTTTATCCCTAGTGAAGAAATCTAGGATATTGGCACTTTTCCTCACCCTCTTTTGAGCTTGATTGCCCACTTTGGCTGACTCCTTGATAGAAATACATAAAGGAATAATAAACCGTGGCTCTGAATCTGTGGCATGTTTTGATTCTGTACACCCAATGCCACAATCCACCGTGTAAGCTGGCAGCTATCCTGTCATCTCCCTTCTCTCCTGTTCCTGCTGCTATCACTGTCTGGTTGGTACTGAGTTGGTCCTGAGGTTGATGGCAGAAGATGGGGACTCTCTAACCTTGCATGGGTGGGTAGCCATCTCCTATCACTTCTTCCTTTCACACCATCTTTCCTTAGAAATCCAAGATGGTCCATTCGTGCCCATGCCCCAGTTACGCCCAGGCCAGGCTGACACCCTGAGTATTCTGTATAAGTGTTTTGAATAGAGGTTACTGGGAAGCAGAGTAACACTTTGATTTCTAGGTTATTGTTTGCCTCAGTGCTTATTTTAAAAGACCTAAAAATCAAGCCTGGTCTAGACCAGGGTGTTACCCTTAATGTTGGCAAGAATCAAACCTAGACAGATGAGAAACAAAGTATGAAAAGAGCCAAATAGAAGCAGTGCGTAGGCTAAGATCACGTAGGATTAGAAAACGAATGGCAATGGGGACTTCTTGGAATGATGCAACCAAATGTGGTTGCAGATACAAATGTTTAGGTTGATATATGGGTAGAAGGTGACATATCTGGAGAGAAACTGGGGAAGTGAGCCATTAGGTGTATGTGAGGGGAAATCGAATTGTGCTGAGGTTGCTGCATCAAGTTTAGTTTAGCTGAGCAGCTCTCTGGGCAATGCATGCACACCTGGATGTAGAGCTGAATGGACCCATGTTGTTAAAAAAAAAAACGATATATCTGTCTGGGTCCTGAGAAATACAGAATCAGAATCTCTGGGGGTAGCATTTGTCCTTTTAGAAAGCTGTGTTGAGGAAGGGATATTTGAGCTAGAGGAATCATTTTACAATGTTCCAGAAACTAGTTTCTACCTCTGGATAACAGAGGTGGCCTGAAGAGTCAATAGTACTACCCACAAAAAAGACTGGAATTGTTTTTCATTCTTTGATGAAGACAGATGGCGAACTCAAGAGGGTAGTTCTGCATTGCTAAGGATGTTTAAGACCATGCAAGTCAAAGAAGTCATGCGATGGAAAGGGGTAAGAGAAGAAGGCTTTGAAGACACTGAGCAGGTCAGAAGTGGCTGGTGGGTCCCTGCTACTGGCCTGTTGTGGAGGTAGCTCCTCTGTGCAGGAGGAGAGCCCTCCAGAGCAGGGGGTTGGGGATTGGTGAATGACAGGCAGTCATTCAGAGTAAGACTGAATAAAAGAAGCCAAAACAGGCACAGGAATTGGCTCAAGTCTTTGATGTTGTAACTGAAGATGTCATCTTGGCTCAATCTCTAGGAAAGGAGGGTTGGTGACCAAAATGAAGATCACAGCTGTGTACTGAGTGTTTGTATTGAGTTGTAGGTGCACATAGGGTGACTGATTTATAAATTTGAATATCAGCATATCTCTAGTGTTTAATTTTAATAACATTAAAATTATAGTGCAGTGAAAGTTTCATAAAGTTGGAGACTTTGCCTATGTTTTTTTGCTGCTGTATCCACGCATCTAGAACAGTGCCTGAAACATGGTAGATACTTACAGATCCTCAATAAATGTTGAGAAAATGAATGAATACACTGTTTCAAAGATGAAGTCAAGAACACTAGAAACACCCGAACCCACATGAACCCTACCATCAGACAGGTTGGGACCACATATCACTGTCTCCACAGGGATGCACATGAAATTGATGTTGGAGCTTGGTCTTAAGCTAGCTATCTTATTTACTCTCCTGTTTTTTCTTGGGGAGAGTTAGTATCTTTATTTTCTCTTCCTCTTCCCAATTAAAATGAATTTTCAGAGCTTTCATATTAAGTATAAATAATGTCAAATACCTTATGACATTACTCTTCTAAGGGCATTACATTTTTTAAATTGAAGGGATGATGTCTTAGTATGGAATTTGAATCATCATTTTCATAATGGGGAACAATGGTAGAATTTTCTGCTTTGAAATTCTTACTGACATTCAAAATTTAGAGAAATATAGTGCAAAATAATTTTTTTTTGAGAAGGATTCTCACTCTGTCACCCTGGGTAGAGTGCCATGGTGTCAGCCTAGCTCACAGCAACCTCAAACTCCTGGGCTCAAGCGATCCTCCTGCCTCAGCCTCCCACGTAGCTGGGACTACAGCTACATGTGCCACCATGCCCAGCTGATTTTTCTATTTTTAGTAGAGATGAGGTGTCGCTCTTGCTCAGGCTGGTCTTGAACTCCTGAGTAGAACTCTTGATCTACCTGCCTCAGCCTTCCAGAGTGCTAGGATTATAGGCGTGAGCCACCGCATTTGGCCAAAATGATTTAACATGTAGTAGAACCCTGAACAGAGAGTGACAGTCTCAGCAGTAAAGAGAAGGTATCTGTGGGCTTACACGGGATAGAATCTATGTTTCTCCTTTCCTCTTGTTTTTTAAGTGGCAAAGGCTGATTACTTTCTTGTCCTGGGTCTGAAGCATATGTTATTTGTGCTGGCAATTTCTTCCATTGCTCCTGAAGGAGTCATGCTAATAGTAACCAGGTTCTCATAGCATCATCCATGGATTTTTTTTGTTTGTTTGGCTGGTCAAGTGAAGCATCTCTCATGTTTGATTTGATTTTGGAGCGACTAAACCAGGTACCACTCCACAATCAAGCAGCCAGCAATGGCATTTGGAATGTTTGCCTGACTGCGGGAAAGGTCCAGCCATAAATTCCATGTACTCCACAGTCCATCCAGAGAAGTCCGATGGGGTACAATCACACAGGAAACCACCACTAAGACACAATCTTTCAGAATTAGACTAGTGATGGCCGCCAGCTGCTGGCAAGTTTTAGCAAAAACATCAGTTGTTATTTCCAACTTTGGGGGTTTGCCTTATCTCCAGAGCCCACATCAAATACACTGCTGTCATTCAGTCGATTTCTGCCTAGTACATTTTGTGGAAATGTTTTCTTGCACTTCTCTGATGTATATAAATGAAGTGAAAATCTTATTTTGCTTTCTTCAGAGACTGAAATATAAAAATTATGAAGAACAGTTTTCATCATAACATAGCAGCTCTTGAAAAGTCTGTAATTTAAACCAAATCATTTTTTTCCTGTGAATAAGTTATCTAGCATCTCAAATTCCTGCAAAGCCTGTACAACCAGGCTTATGTCTTCTTATGTTGTTTTTAGATTGGAGATACTGTGACATTTACTTACTATTTTCCTTTCAAATGGGAATGTTGGTGGAAATTCTTTGTAAGCTGTAAAATGCCATTCATGTTTAAACTGCCATGTTTTTGAAAGTTTTAAAAATTGCATTTGGCACTATTTACAACAAGGTTTTTTTTTGTGTATGTGTGCCTATTTGTTATGTTTCCGGCTGTATTTCACTCAGAAGATGTCTCTTGTCTAGGGTACATATCTATAAGAAACAAATTATTCCTTTTGCTTGCATTGCCACATGCTCTGAAGAAAGGGCTCTGTAGCTACTAGCAGCAGCCAGGGCTAATTCTGTGATTCAAATAATGCCAAAGGCACTTCTGCTTAAATAATCATATGCAGCCAGGTGGGATTAATTAGGGACACTGTATACGCATGACTGAGGCACCAGCTTTGGTTCCATTCCCACGGCTCCCTGGCGCCACTGTTAATCTCCAAATTGAGATTAACATGGCATTTGGAGGAGAGTTTGAAGACGCTAGGGTCTAGGTGTCTCCCTGTTACTGCTCTTTTGCCCACGTTAGTCAAGAAGTCACTTGGGGAAGAAAGAGGAACAGGTCAGGGGAACCCTGTCCTCCAGGGGAGTGATGGTTAAAGGGCCAAGTCTTTTGCATGGTGGTCAGGTTGGGTGGCTCCTAGAGCTGTCACCAGTCCTGGGGCTTTGGGATTCTTTTCCAGCTTTTCCTCCTGGATCTGCGGTAGACCTGGCCCTCTGACTTGGCCTCAGGTCTCGAGAGCTGGGATGGGATAGAATTGACTGAGGTCAAACCAAGGATTTGGGGCAAAGAGAAATTTACGTTTCCATCAAAGGCAAGGTTGACCTGGGATCCAATGAACTCTCTGAATCCTGTAGTCCAAAAAAGGAAGTAGAGAACAAGAATTCTGATAGAAAAGGTTAGCAACAGAGAATGTGAAAGACAGAGTGAGCTGGGTGGAAGCTGGAGAGCCCCTCTAAGGCAATGGTGCATCGATCCCTTCAACTTCCTTTTGGCCTGAAATACGACTATTATGAAAGCAACTTTCATTTTACTTTAGGTTTTTATTGCTTATAGCTCCTTATGTCTGAATTACTGGATTTGAGTCCTTGCTGAGCTACACAAGGACTTGAGGAACCATACAAAGGGAGCTTTGCCATTTTATCCTTACCTTCACCAGATGATTTTGATACACTTGTTTGAGGAGTGGTCTAAGTATAGAGGTCTAGACATTGAACTTCAGGAGCAGAAAACTCCCATGGAAATATCGCAGGTTGTATGTTAAATGATTATTTCTTTTAAAAATTTTTTTAAATTTCAAAATATTAAGGGGGTACAAATGTTTTTGGTTACATAGATTGCTTTGTAATACTTGAGTCATGGCTATAAGTGTGCCCATCACCCCAATAGTGTTCTTTGTACCTGTTAGGTAGATTTTTTCCCTCCTCTCCTACCACCTCCCCCCTGCTTGATTTACACTGAGTTTTACTTCCCTTTGTGTACATGTGTACTCATAAGTTAGTTCTAATTTAATAGCAAGTACATGTGGTATTTGTTTTTCCACCCTTTAGATACTTCACTTAGGAAAATGGTCTCCAGTTCCATCCAAATTATTGCAAAAGGTATTAATTCATCCTTTTTATGGCCGAGTAGTACTCCATGGTATATATGTGTGTGTATATATATATATATATATATATATACACACATATATACACACACTCAACATTTTGTTAATCCACTCATGAATTGATTGGCACTGGGTTGATTCCACATCTTTGCAATTGTGAATTGAGTGCAGGTATCTTTTTGATAAAATGACTTATGTTCCTTTGGGTAGATACCCAGTAGTGGGATTGCTGGATCAAATGGTAGGTCTTCTTTTAATTGTTTGAGCAATCTCCATTCTGTTTTCCACAGAAGTTGTGCTAATTTGCAGTCCCACCAACAGTACATAAGCATTCCTTTCTCTCTGCATCCATGCCAGCATCTATTGTCTTTGGACTTTTTAATAAAAGCCATTCTAACAAAGCTAAGGTGATATCTCATTGTGGTTCTAATTTGTATTTCCCTGATGATTAGTGACATTGAGCTTTCTTTCATATGTTTATTGGCCTTTTGTGTATCTTGTTTTGAAAAACTTCTGTTTATGTCTTTTGGCCATTTTTTAATGGGATTGTTTATTTTTTTCTTGCTGGATAAAAGACTTAAATGTAAGGCATGAAACCATAAGAATTCTAGAAGTAAATGATTCCTTCTAAAGACAAGCACTTATATACTAGCTTACTTATATAATCAGAATAATTAGTCATTGAGGAGTGAGTTTGAGCTGCTCTAACAAAATATCGTAGTCTGAGTGCCCTAAACAACAGACGTTTATTTCTTGTGGTTCTGGAGGCTGGGAATTCCATGATCAAGGTGCCAGCAGATTCAGTGCCTGGTGAGGGCTTCTTCTTAGCTCACAGATGGATGCCTTCTTGCTGTCTCCTCATATCATAGAGACAGAGCTCACTGTGGTCTCTCTTCCTCTTCTTATAAGGACATCAATCTCATTATGGTGGCTGACTTCATTTAAACCTAAGTACTTCCCAAAGGCCTTACTTCCAAATACCATCATATTAGGGAGTAGGGCTTCAACAAATGAATTTTGGGAGGGCACACGCATCTAGTCCATAACAAGGAGGAAAGAGTTAATGCAGTTTGACTGTGCCTCAGTTTTTCCCTGGCTATTAGGAAATGCTTGACGTGGAGTGAGGAGAAGAAGGCAGGTGCCTTTAACAAATCCATGCCTTTAACGATCCTGGACCTCAAGGTAATACAATAATGATATATGCTAGCAGAAGCATCTTTTCTATGGAATGCTCCTAACAGGATGCCCTGAAAAATGGGTACTATGTATACCATTTGGGTGACAGGCACACCTATAGCCAGGACTCAAGCATTACAGAAGCAATCCATGTAACCTAAAACATTTGTACCCCCTTAATATTTTGAAATAAATTACAAAAAAAGAAAAATGACATGAAAGCTGGTGTATAACACAGAGATGTTTCATAAATAAAATGTTCCCTTATCGTGTGAGATAATACCATAAAAACTCCATTGGAGACCTCATCTGTCACTCTGGGCAGGAGAGTGTAAGTTTGTCATGAACAGAAAGGACCTGAGAAGCTGCCTCATGTCCCAGACTCCTGTCTGCTTTGTTTGAGCCTCTATATTACTTGAATCCTTTACATCATTATGAAAACTTGATACTGGGTAGGATCTTGATTTGTGTCAGTCTGATCCTTTGTATTTTTTCAGCCAATAACCAAATAGAACAAAGAAAACAAACAAACAAAATGATTCCAAGTACATATGCTTATCTAAGATCTTTCTATTCTTAGCTTTTTTTTTTGTTTTGACAATTGTCCACATTTAATTTATGCATAAAAATAAAAGAGAAAATTTATAATCAGGTCCTTTAAGTATATAATAGATTAATTTTTAAATATTTTATTGTGGTAAAATATATATAACATGCAACTTACTATTTTAACCATTTTAAGTGTATTATTCAGTGGCACTAAGTACATTCATATTCTTGTGCAACTATTACCACTATGCATCTACAGAATGTTTTCATCATCCCAGAAGGAAACAATACTCATCATATAATAACTCCCCATCTCTCCTCTCCCTAGCTACTGGTAACCACCATTCTATATTTATGAATTTGCCTATTCTAGGTACCTCACATAAATGGAATCATGCAATATATGTCCTTTTATAGCTGGCTTTTTTTCACTTAGCATGTCTTCAAGGTTCACCCATGTTGTAGCATGTATCAAAATGTCATTTCTTTTAAAAGCTCAGTAATATTCTCTTATGTGTGTATGCCACATTCTGTTTATCCATTTATCTGTTGATAGACATTTGGGTCATTTCTAGGCTTTGGCTATTGTGATAATGCTGTTATGAACTTTGGTGTACAAATAGCTGTTTCAGTCCTTGCTTTCAATTCTTTTGGGTATTCAGAAGTGGAATTGCTGGATAACATAATTCTATATTTAACTATTTCAAGAACCATAAAAAATGTACCATTTTATATTCTCATCATAAAAATTCCACAAGGATTTCAGTTTCTCCACTTCCTTGCCAACACTTATTATTTTTCATTTTTTAAAAAATAATTGTCATCCTAATGGAGTTCTATTTTTTAGGGTCTCACTATTAAATAACAAAAAGGCTAATATTTTGCTGCATACTAGCTTTTCCTTCTGAGCAGCTAGCTGCATCTTGCCAGACCAGCTTTGACTCTGAAATAATCTTGTGCCTGGGGTGAAACTGCCAAGACTGAGCTGCTAGCTACCTCTTTGGAGAACTTTGTTGATGTCGTTTCCCTCTTGGCATCTCTAGCCAACCTTTCTGGGTAACTGATAGGTGATTAACAGAGAACTTGTTGGACAATGTGGAAACATTAGCATAAATTCATTCAACAATAATAGTTAAGGAACAATGATAAATTTGCCTCATCTTTCTTTACAGGGCTTTGTCCTAATCAGCTTTGACAAGGCATGCAGGTAAATAGGGATATGCCATTGCTCTGTTAATTATTTTATTCTTTTTGGTATGATTTGCCTTCTAGACAGTTGAAAGGTATATTTGTTTAATGAATGTGATTTTTTTATTTGCCAATGTGATTATCGGAATTTTGAATACAATATACAGCAAATATCACTGATGAATTTAAGTTACTGACTGCTTATGCCATCGTTGCCTTAAAAGTGCATACACATTCTGGTTGTAACAGCTTGCTTTTCATTTCTTTACTTATTTTTTTTTTATACTGTTGTTAGTAAAAGTAATATCTGCTCACTTTAGATTTTTAAGGCCTGTCTGCTTCTGTTTACCAATGAAGCCCAAACATTCAGGCTGCCGTTGGCCCTACAGATATGGAAGGGCAGAGTGGGGACTGTTCTCTCTCCCGGGTTGTTGATAAAGCTGTCATCCAGATTGTGGGGGTATAGAATTCTGGCATGACTTGTGTTCAGAATTTCTGAGGCTTAGCCAACTGGGAAGGGATACCATCAAAGGGGATGAATATGACACCCGAACTCCCTGCTACATAAACACACACACACACACACACACACACAATAATATTCATTTGGATTTTTTGGTAATATACTGTGAGCTGTAGAAATCTCTAAATATGTTCAATTATAACAAGCTTAATAAAATATGTCATTTGCTTAACTTGTTTGTATTTTAAAATATAAAACCCACTAAAGGTCTTCTGTATGTCTTTCTGCCACTTTACATAAGCAGCCAGTTTTGTAAAAATAAATCTGATGGCCTTAGATATACAATTTTATGTTCCTAAATTATATTCATTGTATTTTAGTTCATGTAGTATTTCCAAGGGACTTATAAATTTTTCCGTAATTTGCTTTATATCAGTTGTAATCTTAAAGTGAGTTTTCAGGGGTAAGGACCATTTATGAAGGTTGAGGTAGATTTCAAATTGGTATTCTTTTTTGGATTGTAACTTGGCAGTACTTGTAAAAGGCATTCGCAGTTTATATAACCATTAACCCAAACATTCTTCCACTGTTTTTTTTTTTTTTTTTGGTAAGGAAATGATTCTATGTGGAAAGATACAGTGACAAAGATATAAGGATACTCAATACAGTGCTGTTTCTAGTAATGAAACATGTTAGGCTGGTTAAATAAAGATGATACTATCCAAGTAATAAGATAGCATGTAAGTATTTAAAAAGACCATGGAAGAATGTTTGATGGTTAATTTTAGGTGTCAAATTGACTGAATTAAGGAATACCTACACAACTGGTAAAGCATTACTTTTGGGCGTGTCTGTGAGGGTATTTCCAGGGGAGACTGGTATGTGAGTTGGTGGACTGATTGGGGAAGATTTGCCCTCAGTGTGGACAGGCACCAACTGATTGGTTGGGGGCTCAAAGAGAACAAAAAAGCAGAGAGAAGGTGACTTCCTCCTCTCTCTCTCTCCTATAGCTAAGACACTCTTATTCTCCTGCCCTTGGACATCAGAACTCCAGGCCCTCTGGCCTTGGGACTCCAGAACTTATACCAGCTTACCAGGTTTCTGGCCTTTGGCCTCAGACTAAGAGTTACACCAGCAGTTCACTGGTTCTGAGGCTTCAGGACTTGGACTGAGCCATGAGCCACAGTATTGGAATCTCAGGGTCTTCATCTTGTAGATGGTGTGTAGTGGGACTTCCCAGTCTCCATAATTTTATGAGCGAATTTTTCTAATAGATCCCTTCTCATATGTCTCTGTATATCTATATATCTGCTATTAGATCTGTCTCTTTGGAGAACCCTAATATAAATATTTAATGATAGGAAAACAGATATGTTAAATTTTTTAAAAGTAGGCTTTTAAATAGAAAGTATGATATCTACTTAGAAAAAACAGTAGAAGTTCTTCCAAGTATTAAGATAGATATCTAACCTTGAGGTTATGAATGATTTTTGTTTTTTGGTTATTTGTTCTTTTGAAAACTTATATAATCAATAAATTACTTAAGCAATACACAAAGTGTGCTTGTAAAAAATCTTTCAAATGTGCCTAACATATATATAGTTCTTCATAATCCAAGTTAATTTGCTATTAACCTAACTGTAGCCATCTGTTCATAGATAAAGTTCTTCATAAAAAAGCTATCTTTATTGGGTGTTTATAACTATGAAATATTTTTCTAATCTTGAGGTTATTAGGTCTGCAGAAGCAAAGGGAATAGGAGCCAGAGAGGAGTTTGGAAAGGAGAGGGAGTGGAAGATAGAAACACAAATATGAGATAAGATTATTAATAAAGTTCAGTTTAATTTTCAAATGACCTATAATGACCTTATGAATAAATTAATCTGGAAAAAGTTCTAAATATTATATTGAACTTGGCATTAGTGTCCTTAGGCATGTTAGAATAAGAATTTTAAAATATGCCTCAAAAGAACTTGATCTTAAGATTTGTTCCCTTTAGGTGTGCATTTTGCTGATGTCATGAAACACTTTTTGGGGTGGTAAATTATATGAAATGGTCAGGCTACCAAGCAACATTCATAGATTTTTCAAAGTTCTTATAGGGTTTTCTTTTTTTTAGGATAGCTTAGTTGTTTCTGCAATAAAATCATGACTGGGTGGGGTGAAAAAACCACCATGGATGGGATCAGAAGGCAGATGGAAAATTAAAATTCCTGGAAGGGATGGTGTGTGGCTAGTGGCCTAGTCAGTGCTTGGTCTGATATTTCCACTCAGAGTCCTCCAATCAGCTTGTGCTGCTGAGCTTCCATTTATGGTGAAAAGACACAGTATGGTGTAGAGGATATGAGAAGAGATGAGGCGACAATACCTTTGGTCATGTGGAAATGTTGACTTTACAGTATAAGATCACCTGAACAGGTTGTGGACAGACAAGGACAGATGTATAACTGCCAATGTGTGCAGGCCAATCTCCATTTCTTGCTGTATAGATGAACAGGAAATAACGGTGGTTGCTATGGAAAGAGAGGGGAACAGGTCTCCAGACAGGGCTCTAGTCTTAGCTTTCTTCTGATCAGCCTCTCTGAGTATCAGTGCATTTACATGTTAAATTAACAGTCGAACTACAAGACTTTTAAAATTCCTTCTAGAATGATGTGCTATTGTTCAGTTACTGGAAGCAGTAACATACTGTGGGTTGCTACAGAAATTTCTAATTCATCGTTTTCCCTTTATGGGCAGTTGAATTTCCAACCAAAATCCTCCAGGTACAATGAATCAAGAATGCTCATCCTGAAATCTCTAGGAATTATAGAGTTATTTCAGATTCTAGACTCCAGAATTATTCCAGATTCTGATATAGTATCTATTTCTGATCCTTGGTTTGAGGAACTTTCTCAGACTCCACCCTCTAGCTTTCTGGAGTTGGGTCTCCCCTCCCTCTTGCCTCTGTGTGTGTCCATGTTTCCCTGATTTCAGCTCTTCCACAGTGTCTGGAGAGAGGCTGAGGGAAGTTCTGAGACATATTAATAGGTTATTGCAACATCTGCTTTCTTAACTAGTCTAACAAATATAAAGATTCTATTTATTTTTAAGTTTCAGGTTTTATTATTTTTTATGTTTTGTTTTTAAGATTTTATTCACTCATTTTTTTTATTCACAAAATGTTTATTACAAGGTGGAAGATTTGCTTTTCCTGAAAGATTTTTTTTCCTCCTGAAATATGGTGCCTATTCTAGAAGTATTTTAGAATTCAATACAAAATATAATTTGAGTAAAATAAAAAAAAATTAGAAAATTCATTGAGGGTATTATGGATGTATTTTATTATTCATCTAATCTGTTATTACTCAGCACTTTGTTTTATAGAGAATTGCTATATGAAATGGTTATACATAAAGCACACATCACACAAGGAAGTTTTAAATGTGCCTCTTTTAAATTTTGGATGGTATTTGCATTTCTCAATATTTAGAACTTTCGCCATTAGGTACATGTAGATGATTCATTGCATATCTAATATGAAATATGTTTCATTTGCATTCCACAGCTTTAATAAATAGTTCTGACATTAGAACAAAGGTTTAAGTCCATGTGTAAAGTTTGGCAATACAGAGGCTTGACTGTTCCAATTATTTTTCCTACTAGCAGTGTCTAAGGATGTTGAATTATTGAAATGTCTTTACTACTTTGCCTTGGAAAGTTTTAGAGTATGCTTTGCAGAGCAATTGCCACATCTTAGAAAGAGATTGTTAGCTCATGAGGGAACTTAAAGTTCTAATACAGAGTTGCTTTGCTGTTTAACAAGGTCAACAGTAAAACTAAATACTATGTCTTATCCTCATTTTTCTTCTAAATGATCATCACATTTTAGCAAAATTAAGAAATCTCAGACTGTGTCATGTACTGATAGTACTGTGTTGTGGCCCCAAACAAATCCATACATATGTGTTCTGTTCCTAGAAATAGAAGAGAGGATATGAAGTCACTTATGATGAACATTCTGATCCCAGATTGCTCTGAAGTGTTTGCTGACAAAATTCACAATAACAAGATCATTTGGCCACCATTACAGTTGTGGCTGAGCAGCTTGTTTTTAAGAAAAATATTTACAGATACTAAATTGTTACTAATTTCAACATATTTTCATTGTTCTATGCAACACAGCAAGTAGCGTCTTTTGTGATAAAGTTTTTGTGTTTATAGAGGGATGGTTCATAAACATTCCCAAGTGGTGTATCATGCTTTTATTAGCTCTCACAACCTAATATTTTCCTCCTGGAAAAATTAAAGTACTCAGACAAGCATAAATAAATGGCTCCATTTCATATCGTTAGGCATTAGAAAGTTAGGAAACAAATTAATGAACTTTCAGTTCTGTTTTTAAACTACTTAATGTTAACCATGTTCAAAGACTCTGGTATTTGGCTCCTTCTCACACAACGGTGCCCAGGGTAGGGAGTATGAGGAAGTCCCAAATATGAGGATGTCAAGCAAGTGGCGTCTTTTGCCTGTTTCCAGAAGTAGAAGTCCAACACTTCTGCCCACTGCACCTTAGTATTGGAGTTGCTAAGGAAAACGCAATGCAGTCAAGCACTGGTTGGAACAGCATTTAACTCTCACAGAGAAGAGGCAGAGCAAGATCAGCTTCAGGAGTGGGCATTGGTCCCCTGTGGTCAGCATGTCCCTTCTGCAGCTGGCACAGGGCATTGGCCTACACACATCCCTCTTGTGCTGCAGAATGAAAGACCTTGTCTCCACTGCAGGGAACAGATATAGCAGTGGGATTGGCCAGGTGCCATATGACACACGTGCTGTGCTTTAGCAGAACAAAGGAGTGCATGTTGAGTGTGAAACAGCGAAAGATAGTCCCACACAAGGAAAGAGGCCCAGCACATGCTGTGAGGAATCTTTATCTTTTGGTAAGGAGGTGTTCCAGGCCCAAGGCCCATTTTTATGCAGCCAAATACGGATCAAAAGACTTCGTGTACAAGACTGGCTTTCCCAACAGAGGAGGCATGGGGAAAGTCTACGTCTAGTAGCTATCTGTATACTTACAAGGATGAAATATAGTTAATACCTACTTGAGTAATAATGAAATTATTGAACACAACTTCCTTGACTCTTCCTCTTCCTATGGCTTTTGGGGTAGAGGTTATAAAGGCCTGACAGTACATCAAAATGAGGCTATCAGCTTTCAAATGTTTTTCCTGATCAATGTTTATTCCTCTGGCACATGGATATTCTCACAACACTGAATTATTGTATGGCCCCAAACAAGTTTACTTTATTGTTCATGTCACTGCATAACATCAGTGTGAGACACCTAAAAAATTAATAGGCATTTTCTTGGGATTGGGGGGATAGAGAGAGATGGATCAGCAGGCACAAAGTTACAACTAGACAGGAGGAGTAAGTTCTGGTGTTTATTGTACAATAGGGTAATTATGGTTAACAATATTGTATTGTATATTTCAAAATAGCTAGAAGAGAGGATTTTGCATGTTCTCACCATAAAGAAATGATGAATGTACGTGGTAATGGATATGCTAAATACCCTTATTTGAGTTTTACACAATGTATACATGTATCCAAACATCACAACGAACCCCATAAATATGTACAATTTTTAATGTGCCAATTTAAAAAAATAAAAAAACTTTAAAAAATGGTTTTCTTAAGAAGATACATCTCTGATATGAATTCCAGAAGTGGAAAAACAATAGTTCTGGATGTCAAACATGCAAAGACAATCAATAAAATATGATAGTTTCTCTTGTTCCTTTAGGAACACTGCCACCTTCCCCTCAAGTCCAATTCTTTAAAGTTACTGTACCCTAGAAGTTAAATTTGGGGAAGGTACTTGATAGTTGGTACTTGATAGTTAAATACATATAATGCTAAATAGATATAATGAAGTAGGAAAAACCCCAAGAAAGACAATCATATTGCTCTATTTCATGGAATAACAGCTGGGATATTCATTTACTGTCTTTTTCAGGCTAATAAAATTTATTCTAAAACAGCCTTCCAAATACCAATGTGAAAGCCAAGGCTTTTTTTTTTTTTTTTTTTTTTGCTAGAAATCAAATGACTTCTTGTAATACTATTTTATAGAATCTGCTGATTATTTTACCATTCGGGCATAGAGATACAGTCTCAAGAGTTGTAGGAATTTAACTATACCAAATTCATCACTTTAACTATACCAAAATCATCACTTCTTATGTTGGTTGTGCTGCTGAAAACATATAATTTTAAATGCATCTTCATTTTGTTGTTCACTAAAATCAATGCATAATTATTCAGAAAGTAATGGTTGAGTGACAGCCTGGTATTTTTTACTGGTTTGGGTGTTCATCTTCTGCCCATATTCACCACAGCTTGTGAGCCCCAATCTTCCCCTTCTAACATTTTTACTTTTCCTAAAAAGACTGTTGGTGGAGGGAGGAGAATGTGCCAGGCCAACAGTTGGTGTTATATTAACTCACCTAGAGTTTGATGGAGAAAAGGATGAAAATACTAGACCAATTAAATTTTAAGAGCTCTCCTTGGGGGTGAGATGAAAAGACACAGGTTAACTTTCATAAATAAAGATATTTGGAACTTTTGCTAGATGAAATTGGTGAGTACAGATCTGGATTTTATTACTTTTTTTTTTGCCTTCATGATTGTGTGTGCAGATATTACTAATGAAAATATGAGTTATGCCATCTTTTTCTTTATAGCCATATTCTCTTTTATATGTCTGTCCAGTAATTAAAACAATAATAATGCTAATAATGAAAAATGATATTTATTGAGTACTTACTCTGGCCAGTAATGATCATATTTTACATATGTAAATTAGGTCATATACATATGATATTTATAATAGTGGGGAAAGCAAAGGTAGGAAGTATTATCGTCCTCATTTAAGAGGTGAGGAAATTGAGACACAAATTGGTAATGCAATTTTTCCTCAGTGAGAGGTACAAAGTAAGGATCTAAATCCAGAACCTGGTCTCTTCACCTCTATGTTGTACAGTCATTCACTCATGGGCAGAGCACATGCTGTTTCTTATTTCTGGCTAGTGTGGGTATTGTCTGCTAGCATACTGGGGTGGTTCACAGTGGGTATTAGCAGGGGGATATTAATAAGTAGAATCAATTTCCTGCATGATATTCTTGGAATGGAGGTGTTATGAAACTATCAGTATCATCACATGGTGACCTCAGCTTCTCCTAACCACTTCCCCTGCCACTGTGGGTGGGTCACAGGTAGGCTCTCTGTGGCTAATAGCGAGTGCATGGATAGTTCTGGCCAAATACTACCTTGGAGAGTGTGCTGAAGATAAAGCATGTGGACAACATCATTCAGTTCCAGCCAGTCTTTCAGCTTTTGCTTAGAACTAAGTCCCAGAAGAGGCTGGTGCGGTGGCTCATGCCTGTACTCCTAGCACTCTGGGAGGCCAAGGCTGAAGGATTGTTTGAGGCCAGGAGTTTGAGAAAAGTCCCAGAAGAATAGAACAAATACTTTGAATAAAAATTATAAAAAGAATAGAATTGATTTTGTTATGAATCTTTTTGCTTAGAGATTTTTTTCTTTGGCCTAATCAGTAGCTATAGGGTAGACTCTTTGTGGCATAAATGAATTTATATAGAATTTGTCAAATTAAAAATGAGAACCTTTTGTTTCAATAGAATGTCTGCCCCCCAACTCCAATGCCCCTTTTTTTCCTGTAGCTTGGCTCTTTTGAGTTCAATTCAGCAAAAGTCTATTGATCAAAGTTCAACAAAGGCAAAGCTCTATGTTATGGACGTAAGGCACAATCCTTGTCTCAGGTACACAAATGAGGGTACTGTAGGACATATGTAGGACATATGTGGTAGACATAAAAATGAAGTAGCACATACATAGGTGTGGGAATGATTATTTCTTACTTGGGAGGAGGTGTCAAAGTGTCATGGAGAGGACAGAATTTGAAAACATTGAGGTAAAGAAGAAAGGTATTCTATGTAGAGAAAATGGTGTAAGCAAAGTCAAAAAATTCCAGTGTATGCTCAGGTAGTGCAGGGGTGAGGCTAGAGATGAGAAGGAGGAGGAGTTGGACAGTGAGATGAGAATTGCAACAAGAGATGCTGAGCCTAAATTATGGGGCCTTGCCTATTATGGAGAATTTGAGTTTTATTCTGTGGGCAATAGATGCCATTATAAGAGGGGAGCAAGGGATAGGTTTCAGGAATCTAACTCTACCCTGAGGGCTGGACTTAAGGATCTAACTTTGTGTGAAGGATGGATGGCTTGTAGAGGGTAGAGACTAGAGGCAGAGACTAGTTCAGAGGTTTTTAAGATTTTTCAAGGAGGCGGGGTGTGATGTCTCACACTTGTAATCCTAGCACTTTGGGAGACTGAGGTGGGAGAATTGCTTGAGGCCAGAAGTTTGAGACCAGCTTGGGCAATATAGTGAGACCTTGTCTCTACAAAATATACAAAAAATTAACCGGGCATGATGATACATGCCCATAGTCCCAGCTATTTGAGAGGTTGAGGCAGAAGGATCGATCACTTGAGCCCAGAAGTTCACGACTGCAGTGAGCTGTGATTGTGCCACTGCACTCCAGCCTGGGTGACAGAGCAAGACCCCATCTCAAAAAAACAAACAAACCAAAAA
Organism: Mirza zaza; assembly: GCA_008750895.1. Taxonomy (NCBI): domain Eukaryota; kingdom Metazoa; phylum Chordata; class Mammalia; order Primates; family Cheirogaleidae; genus Mirza; species Mirza zaza. The sequence goes on along the minus strand of VSMD01066728.1, from coordinate 20,680 downwards.
CAAAACAAAACAAAACAAAAAAGCCCCAGATATTTCAAGCGAGAAAAAACAAGGACCTGAAATCTGGAGTACAATGGGAATGGAAAAAACAGCTTGAAGAGAAAGGTTGACTGAATGTGAGCAATTGACTATTCTTGGAAGTAAAAGGGTAAAGGAAGGAGAAAAATCAGTGTCTCTTGCCTCTGAGACTATCAGTTTAACGAGTAAGATTATCTTATGCAGTTAATAGAAATAGAAAGGAATAGGAACCAACTTATTTTACCTTTTTAATTTTTTTGGCAGTGGTTGGTTATAGGGAAGGAATTATTTTTTGAAATGATCTGATGATATATTTTCAAGTCTCTATATAATATTTTTAAAGAACTAAAATGGAAAAGCAAGCTGTAAAACATTTATAATTAGAATAATAAAGCTAGAAGGGTATAAATTGATGAAGGGATTCTTGGGATGTATTTATTTTTCCTCTGAAAGTAAAAAAATCAAGTTCAACTGTATACTTCGAGTGCATTTATAAAGTTTGAACTCCTTTATCTTCTTGGATCACCTAAGGGTGAGATGATATGTCATTGTAGCTTTGATTTGCATTTCTATAGTCACTAATAATGTCAACCATATTTTCATATACCTGTTGGCCATTTGTATACCTTCTTGTGAGAAACATCTATTCGGATCTTTTGCCCATTTTTAAATCATATTGGTTGTTTTTTGCTATTGAGTTGTTGTAGTTCCTTATATATTATTGTTAATCCCTTGTCAGATTGATAGTTTGCAAATATTTTCTCCCATTCTGTGGATTCTGTCTTCACTTTGTTGATTATTTCCTTTGCTGTGCAGAAGCTTTTTAGCTTGATGTGATCTCATTTGTCCAATTTTCCTTTGGTTGCCTGCATTTTGGGGATACTACTCAAGAAGTCCTTGCCCAGACCAATGTCTTGAAACATTTCTTCAATGGTTTATTTTAGAAGTTTCATAGTTTCAGGTCTTAGATTTAAGTCTTTAATCCATTTTGATTTGATTTTTATATATTGTGAGAGATAGGGGTCTAGTTTCATTCTTCTTCATATGGATGCAGTTTTCCTAGCACCATTTATTGAAGAGATGGACCTTTCCCTAATGTATGTTCTTGGCACCTTTGTAAAAAATGAGCTTATCACAGATGTGTGGATTTATTTCTGAATTCATAGAGAATTTGTTCATCAGTTCTAATAGTATTTTGGTAGAATCTTTAGGTTTCTGTAAATATAAGATCACATCATATGCAACCAATGGTAATTTGACTTCTTCCTTTCTGATTTGGATGCCCTTTATTTCTTCCTCTGTCTGATTGGTATAGCTAGAAATTCTAGTACTATATGTTGAATAACAGTGGTTAAAGTGGGCATCCTTGTCTTGCTCCAGATCTTAGAGGAGAGGCTTTCAATTTTTCCCCATTCAGTATAGTACTTGCTGTGGATCTGTCATATATGGCTTTTATTGTGTTGAGGTATGTTCCTTCAATACCCATTTTTTAAAAAATTTCAAAGTATTAATATTATGGGGGTACAAATGTTTTTGGGTACAAGGATTGCTTTAATAATATTTGAGTCAGGGTTATAAGTGTGTCTGTTACCCCAGTAGTGTTCGTTGTACCTGTTAGGTAGGTTTTCACCCATTCTCTCTTCACCTCTCCTCCTTGATAGATTTCCATTGAGTTTTACTTCCCTTTATGCACATGAGTGCTGATTGGTTAGTTCAAATTTAATAGCGATCACACGTGGTGTTTGTTTTCCACTCTTGTGATACTTCACTTAGAATAATGGTCTCCTGTAATCCTAGCACTTTGGGAGGCTGAGGCGGGCGGATTGCTTGAGGTCAGAAGTTCAAAGCCAGCCTGAGCAAGAGTGAGACCCCTTCTCTACTATAAATATAAAGAAATTAATTGGCCAACTAATATATATATATAAAAAATTAGCCGGGCATGGTGGCACATGCCTGTCGTCCCAGCTACTCAGGAGGCTGAGGCAGTAGGATCGCTTGAGCCCAGGAGTCTGAGGTTGCTGTGAGCTAGGCTGATGCCACGGCACTCACTCTAGCATGGACAACAAAGCGAGACTCTGTCTCAAAAAAAAAAAAAAAAAAAAAAAAAAAAAAAAAAAGAACAGAATAATGGTCTACAGTTCCATCCATATTGTTGCAAAAGGCATTAAGTCATCCTTCTTTGTGACTGAGTGGTATTCCATGGTATACTTATACCACATTTTGTTAATCCACTCCTGAATTGATGGACATTTGGGTTGATTCAACATCTTTGCAGTTGTGAATTATGCTGCAATAAACATCCAAGTGTAGGTGTCTTTTTGATAAAATGACTTCTTTTCCTTTGTGATATACAGTTTTTTGAGAGTTTTTAACATGAAGGGATGTTGAATTTTATTAAGTGCTTTTCCAGCATGAATTGAAATGATCGTATAGTATTTGCTCTTTTTTCTGTTTATATGATGTAGCACTTTGATTCATTTTAATATGTCAAACCATCCTTGCTTCCCTGGGATGAATCACACTTGATCATGATGAATAATCTTTTTAATATGTTGTTGAATTCACTTTGCTAGTATTTTGTTGAAGACTTTTGCATCTATGTTCATTAGAGATATTGGCCTATAGTTTTGTTGTTGCTGTTGTTGTGTCTTTGTATGTTTTTGGTGTTAGGGTGATACTGACCTTATAGAATGATTTTGGGAGTATCCTTTCCTCCTTGATTTTTTGGAATAGTTTGAATAGGATTGGTATTAATTCCTCTTTAGATGTTTGGTAGAATTTAGCAGTGAAGCCATTGGGGCCTGGGCTTTTCTTTGATGGGAGACTTTTTATTGCTGATGCAATTTCATTATTTGTTATTGGTCTATTCAGCTTTTGGATTTTTTCCTGGTTCAATCTTGGCAGATTGTTCATGTCTAGGAACTTATCCATTTCTTCTAGGTTCTTCAATTTTTTAGCATATAGTTGCTCATTGTAGTCTCTAATGATCCTTTGAACTTCTGTGGTATCACTTGTAATTTTTCCTTTTTCTCTCTGATTTTATTTATTTAGCTCTTCTCTCTTTTTTTCTTAGTTTGTCTGGCTAAAGGTGTGTCAATTTTATCTTTCCAAAAATTCAGCTTTTTGTTTTATTGTTATTTTGTATATTTTTGTTTCAATTAATATATTTCTGCTCCTATCTTTATTATTTATTTTCTTTTACTAAGTTTGTGTTTTTTGGTTTTCTAATTCTTTAAGATGTATCATTAGGTTGTTTATTTGAAGTTTTTCTACTTTTTTGACGTAGGCATTTATTGCTATAAACTTTCCTTTTATTACTGCTTTTACTGTATCCCCTAGGTTTTGGTATGCTGTGTTTCTATTTTCATTTGTTTAGACAAATTTTTAAATTTCCTTCTTAATCTCTTCATTGCCCAACTGGTCATTCAGGAGCATATTGTTTAATTTCCATGTGTTTATATAATTCCCTTGTTTAATTTCCATGTGTTTATATAATTCCCCAAGTTCTTCTTGTTATTCATTTCTAGTTTTACTCCATTGTGGTCAGAAAAAATACTTGATATTATTTCAATTTTTTGAATTTTTTAAGACTTGTTTTCTGGCTTAACATTGGTCTATCCTTGAGAATGATCCATGTGCTGATGAGAAGAATGTTATTTTCCAGCTTTTGAATGAAATGTTCTGTAACTATCTGTTAGGTCCATTTGGTGTATGGTGCAGATTAAATCCAATAGTTTGGTTGATTTTTTGTCTGGATGATCTGTCCAATGCTGAAAGTGGGATGTTGAGGTCTCCAGATATTATCATACTGGGGGACTGTCTGTCTCTTTAGTTCCAATAATATTTGCTTTATATTTCTAGGTGCTCCACTGTTGAGTGGATATATTTATGCTTATTATAGCCTCCTGCTGAATTGATGTTTTTATCATTATGTAATGATTTTCTTTGTCTCTTTTTACAGTTCTTGTCTTGATCTATTTGATCTAATAACAGTATAGCTACTCCTGCTCTTTTTTGGTTTCCATTTGCATGGGATATCTTTTTTCATTCCTTTATTTCAAGTCTATATGAATCTTTATAGGAGAAATGAGTTTCTTGTAGCCAGCATATAGTTAGGTCTTTTTAAAAAAATCCATTCAGCCACTCTATGTCTTTTGATTGGAGAGTGTAGTCCTCTTACATTCAATGTTATTATTGACATATAAGGACTTACTGTTGCCATGTTGTTATTTGATTTCTGGTTGTCTTGTGGTTCTTTATTTCTTTTTTCCTTTCTCTCTTCCTTTGTGTAAAAGTGATTTTCTCTGGTAGTGTGTTTTAATTTCTTACTTTTTATGTTTTGTGTATCTCTTATAGGTTTTTTTCTATTTGAGGTTACCACGAGGCTTGCAAAACCATCAATTATTTCAAAATGATGACAACTTAACTGTGTTTGCAAAAGAAAAACAAGGAAAAAAAACAAAACAAAAACTCTACACAACTCCATTTCCCACTTTTTTGGCATATTGTTATTTTCATTTATTTCTTTTTATATTATTCATCTCTTAAAGAGTTGTAGTTATTATTTTTGATAGATTTGTCTTTTATTCTTCCTATTCAAGATATATGTGGTTTGCACACTGCAATTACACACTGCAATTAAAGTGTTCTGTATTTGTCTGTGTACTTACTGTTACCAGTGAGTTTTATCCCTTCAGATGATTTCTTATTACTCATTAATGTCCTTTTCTTTAAGATTGAAAAAATCCTTTTACCCTTCCTAGTTAGATAGGTCTGGTGTTCATGAAATCCCTCAGCTTTTTTTTTTTTTTTTGGTCTGGGAAAGTGTTTATTTCTCCTTTGTGTTTGAGAATATTTTTGCAGGATATGATATACTCAGATTAAAGTTTTTTCCTTCAGCATTTTGAATATGTCATGCCACTTACTCCTGGCCTGTAAGGTTTCCATCGGGAAGTACCTGCTAAATGTATTGGAGTTTCTTTCTATATCATTTGTTTCTTTTTTCTTGCTGCTCTTAGGATTTTTCCTTATGTGTGACCTTTGAGAATCTGATCATTAAATGCCTTGAGGTAGTCTTTCTTGGGTTAAGTCTGCTTGGTGTTCTATAACCTTGTTGTATCTGAATATTGATATCTTTCTCTAGGTTTGGAAAGTGCTTTGTTATTATTTGAATAAACTTTCTACTCCAGTCTCTCTCCCTGCCTCCTCTTTAAGGCCAATAAGTCTTAGATTTCCCTTTCAATATTATTTTCTAGATATAGTAGGTGTACATCATTCTCTTTTACTCTTTTTTGTTTCTCTCTTCTTTCTGTGTTGTCATAGCTCATCTTCAAACTCACTAATTCTTTCTTCTGCTTGATCAGTTCTGCTTTTGAAAGACTCTGACACAGTTTTTAGTTTGTCAATTGAATTTTTCAGATCTAGAATTTCTACTTGATTTTTAAAAATTATTTCAATATCTTTGTTAAATTTTTCTGATAGAATTTCAAGTTCCTTCTCTGTGTGTCTTAAAGTTCACTGGGCTTCCTCAAAATAGCTATTTAGAATTCTGTGTCTAAAATGTCAGATATCTCCATCACTCCAGGATTGATCACTGGCGCCTTGTTTACTTTATTTGGTGAGGTCATGTTTTACAAGATGTTCTTGATGCTTGTGGATGTTCATTGATGTCTGGGCATTGAAGAGTCAGGTATTTATTCTAATTTTCAGAGTCTGAGCTTGTTTGTACCCATCCTTCTTCAGAAGGTTTCTCAGGTATTCAAAGGGAATTGAGTGTTGGGATCTAAGTTTTTGGTCATGGCAGTGACATTAGCACTAGGGAGCACCTCAAGTCCAGTAATGCTGTGACTCTTGCAGACTCCTGGTGGTACCACTTTAGTAGACTTGGGTAAGATGAGGGAGAATTCCCTGGATTACCAGGCCATACCACAACAAGCATTTGTTTAGCCTACATGTCTGTGGATTTTCTCGGTTGAGGCTGTCTGGCTGGAGAAGGTTGTTCCATGTGTGTCTCTCCCTCCTGGGATCATGAGTCTCACCCATGGATGCTCTTCTCACAGAAATGGCAGAAGTGAAAGGGAGCAATGCCATTTGTGCAAGTGATTTTCAAGTTTTTGGTCATGTCACACCTGCTAATGGTCTATTGGCCAAAATAATTCCCATGGTGAAGTGTGAAGTAGCCTCTGTGACTATGTCTGAACAATAACCTATCAAACCCACCAAAGATACTCCTTCCTCTTTCCTCCTACTCTGTTCTGACTATTCGTTTAGGGAAATGCTCACAAATGTCAGAGGGTTCTCTGATGGGACTTACAGAATTCTTTCCAGCATTACCCCTCCTCATCAAAGTTACAGTTATCTACTGGGAAAAAAAAAGAATTTGGAATGTATTATTAGCAGATTTTGCTGTTAATTTCTGCACACCCAGCATCTTCAGAGAGCCTAAATTAAAATGAAATTCAATACTAGGGAGGGAATGTAATGTTTTTCTAAGATATCCTTGGAAATGTGTCCAGGAAATGTCTATACCACATGATTGCATATAATATTCTATATCTGGCAAATAAATCTACTAGCACTAATGTTAAGGAAAATAAATATTACTTTTAGTAAGGTACGTAACATTTTGGGGATGCATATATGGCTTGATGTCAAATAAAACTTGGCAAATCCACTGGCTTGCTTTTTTTTTTTTCTTTTGCTGAGTGGAGCAGCATTAAATTTATGCATCAGTTCAGAAAAATACATTTTTATTATTTAATTATTCCTTTCTAGAGACATGGTATATCTTTCTACTGATTTAGATCTAGTTTTATGCTATTTAATAAAGTGTAATAGTTATGTTTTCTTTTGAGCTGGTGCTATACCCTTCTTGATAAGTTTATTCTCAAATATTTTACAATTTTGTAGCTAATGTGAATGAGACTTCCCCCGCCCCTTCATTTCTGGCTAGATGTTGCTGGGAAAGGGAAAAGCTACTACTTATTATACATTAAACTGCATCTATCAGGTGGCTTTTAAAAACATGAAAATGAGTAACTTTGAATTCCTTGTTGAGAAAGAAACACAAAAATGAAAATATTTGAAGTTTCCTTGCCATTAAAGGCTAGAATATAATGATATAGTAAGTTGGCATGTAAAGATGAATTATTCCATTTATTTATTCATTGAATCAGTTGACTTTTTTTGAGCACCTACTAAATTCAAAACACTGTTACTACATCCATGGAGGTTAAAGAGGTTAGTGAGACATGTTTTCTACCATCAAGAAATGTATCATCTTGCTGGGGAGATAAAAATATAAATACAAATATAGGCAAGAATACTATAAAGACTACAATATGTTTTCTTTATGGCTTACCCTAAGCTTTCTGAAAATAGGGCTTGTGACTTGGTACCCAACACATAGTATTAGTCATTTAATAACAGTTGGGTGTGAACAAGAAAGGATTCATTCCAATGGGAAGGCTTCTGGTGACTTTCAGGGAGGAGATAATATTGGGGATGAACTATAAAAACGAGTAGAATTCCAACACGTGAAAAAGATGGAGAAGATAATAAGAGTATCCTGGTTGAGGGATACTCTAAGCACAGACATGTAAAATGTCCTAGCATGTTTGGGGAATGGTGAGTAGTGTGATATGGCAAAGCAGAGGTACCTAACAGGACGTAGTGGAAGGTAGGGGAAAGAGGGGAATTTGGGAAAGATTTTGTGGGAATATAAAATTGAGACTCAGGAGTCTGGACTTTGATCGGTGAACATTGGGGAGCCGCTGAAGACATTTAAGGAGAGAGTATAAGCTTGTCACTCAGGTGGCTATTTGAAGGTTGGAGTGGATATCAGGAGAATGAAAGTTGGGACCAGTGAGGAAGTTCTAGCAACACATCGAACAAAAGGCTAATGTTAAGAGCTGAATTAGAACAGAGGCAAAGACAACAGAGAGGAGGAGATGGGTATGGCAAGTATCCCTGAGCACAGTTGAGGGACCTTGGCAACCAGACAGGTGTGGGTTGAGGAGAATTTGACTCTGACAGTTCAAGGGTGGCTGTGAGGAGGCTAGTGCCATACTAAGAAAGAGAACTCAGGGGAAAAAACATGTTTGGTCTGTCGTCAATTTTGCAAATGTGGAGCTTGAAGTCCAGGGATCACATTTCTGGCACTCCAAAGAGGGGTGGTATAATGGGTTACAGCCTGAAAATCCTTATTGGTCTCAATTTGGAGTGACCAGATTATTTTGGAGTGGCAAAGTTGTGAACATCACAAAGAGTTTCTAAACAAGTAGTAAAAATTTTATGACACAATGACACTTGATATTTTTCTTTGATTCTTTTTTGTCACGTCATTTTAATTCTTTCCTTTTCCTCTTTCTACTTCCCGGAGTCCATTACCCAAGGAAGGAATGCTTTTCTTTCTGAGGCTCCTGCTCAATTTGGTGAGGTCCAAAAGCATGATATGTTAAGTACAATTAGAAAAGTTTTGCTCTGTTCTGAAGTTGGATCTAAAGGTTCAAACCATGTATCTCTGAGGCATATGCCTCTTCTCTGTAGTGCAGACTAAAGGCATTTGCTACTGTCTAAAATGTTCACCGTGTTGTACCTCCAACCCAGGGCATCCAGATGGTATTGCACAACAGCTCCCATATTTTGAGCATAAAACCCTGATTTTGAAAACAATCCTGGGCACTGTCTCTTCTCTGTAGCCCCTGCTCCCATCCAATGCCTGTCATGCTCCTGACTTTTGGGGCTTTGCTTTCCAATTTTTTCCTCACAAAAGCATTTTTGATGTACTAGTATACTTGTCTCTCCTGCTTTTTGTTTTTGTTTTTAAAATTGTAGTAAAATATACATAACATAAAATTTACCATCCTATCTACTTTTAAATGTACAGTTCAGTATTAAGTACATTCACATTGTTGTACAACCAATCTCCAAAAGTCTTTTCATCTTGCAAAACTGTAAGTCTATATTCATTAGACAACTTCCCATTCCCCCTTCCTCCAGGTCCTGACAACCAATATTCTACTTTCTGTGTCTTATGAATTTGCTACTCTAGATACCTCATATAAGTAGGGAATCATACAGTATTTGTCTTTCTGTGATACTTTCCTGGTTTCCATCCTGGTTTCTTTGGGTGGAATTTGAACTCATCTTAGGCTTTGTCAGTTTCTGTACCCCTTTGCCTGGACCCCAGAAGCTCGCTGGGATCATGCTGGGTATGTGCTGCTCCTTCAAAGGCAAGTGAGATATCATGAAAGAATAATTTTGCTAAGTGTAATTTCCTGTATTTAGTCTGCTCTTCTTCAATTAACAGAACTGGAAGGAATCCTGAAGTTCAGAGCATTCAGGCTCCTGTCTTATGGCAAAATGTGCCACCACCTCCACCCCCAATTCCTCTGCCTAGCTTTGCATACAGATTAAATACCAATGGCAAGAATGCAGGATCCTGCAAATCGAAGGACTCTAAGAAGAGCAATTCAAAGAGTTAGAAATAGACAATGAGGAAACAACCATGCCAGAAGTTTGGTATTTATATTGTACTCTTTCTCTGAAGACAGTGACATGCTTACCACATATTATCTGAACAGTGAGGCACGTCCTTAAGAAAATTGCAGTCTGACAAATTAATGTCCCCTAGGAAATGTCCCACCAGATGACCTTGCTTGATTTGAAACTGAAGATGTCACCTTTGAAAACTCAAATAGGGGCCTTGGTCAGTGAGATTGATCCATAGTCTGAGAGGAGTCCTTTAAACCAGTGCCATGGGCAATCTGAGAATAGGGGCGGGTGGGCACTTAGAATCACAGAACCAGCAAGAACCTGAAGGACTGGTGAGTTTACCCAGCTCAAGCCCACAGTGAGAGAGGGAGAGCATACCTTGTTTTTACAGCTCTCTAGATAAAACTTTTAGTATTAGTACATGGGCAACTGCCTGACTGGTTCTCTCTTATACCCCCAGCTCTTAGCACAATGCCTAACACACAGCAGGAATACAGTAAATATTTGCTGAATGATTAAAAGAAAGAATACATATGAGATCTTTCTTATTTTTGAATCTCCAAATCTCTCATTTCTCAACCTGCAATTTGAGTCCGTATCTGTCATTGTTAATAACTAGGAAAGCAGTTTAGTACATTGCAATAGCACTTCCAGGATTCCAAGGAGATTAAGGAGGTGCAACAGGGTCTGGGACCTGCATCCCCCACCCAAATAACTCAGGCTATTAGGTCCCTGGGATTTTTTTTGTGATAACCCACCAATTTAACAGTTTGTTCCTGTTGCTCCATAAATGTACTATTGGGAAAGCTAGCATAAAGTATTTTACTTGTTAAAAGAGGGGGGATAAAAGAGACTTGGCTTCAAGCGTCTGTTTTTTCCACTTAATGGAAATACCAGGAACTTAAAATATGCCGGAGCTGAAGTTGTACTGGATTCAAGGAACTGGTTAATATGGATAGCGATGCCTTTGCAGGGAGCCAGGGCTCAGTTTCACTTTCAGCTATGATCCTCTCAATACAGTCTAATCCCCAATATGTGGGCAAAGCAATTCCCAATGGGGACTTGGAATGTGGTTAAAAACTCTAAGGAGAGAGGCAGAAATTTGAATGCGTTAACCTGTTAACCTGACTCCCTGGACCATTAGCCTGGAGCCAGATGCTCCACTCCTTTTCAAAGATGGAAGTGAAGCAGAGTAGAACACACAAAGAGAAAAAGAATCTTCTGGGTTTCTATTGTTGTTGTTATTGTTTTTTGTTGTTGTTGTTCGCTGGTGGCTTTTCGGGAGAAGTAGTGCTGCTAGATATTGTCCAAGCAATCATAGAATAATGTAGAATCTATATGCAGGGTTTACAGCAGGGCTAACTCTGCTTCCCACATAACTAACTAACTTTTTGCCATAATCAAGTCCCAATCCCGGCAGGGTATTTGGGGCCACTTTCTACATCTATGTCATCGGTCTTCATCTTATTCCAAGACATACAAGTGAAAAACCTTGTTGGGGAAGTAAACGCAGGTAACATGTAATGGTGCCTTTTCAAAAATCTACCTCTTGTTGTTTCAGCTTAATGTTTTTAAATTTGATACAATATTTCTCCACTGTGACTGGTTTTGGATTGTGGGATTTTAAGGAGCTGAAGTCATGCCTTTGAAATTCTCAAGATACAGTGCCTAGTACAAAGTTAATTATTTATTGAATGCCAACAAGAAAAGAATGCAAAAGGAGAACTGCCACGATCTTTGTCCAGAGGAGTTTTCAATGTAGTTAGAGAAATAAAACAGGCACCCATTTGTACGTTAGTGAATAAATTTCTATAATGTGAGTACATTGTTTGGTATTAACAATAAGTGAAAAAAAAAACAAAAAAAGAAAAACAACCCAGAAAACCATTTTGTATTGGAACTGCCCTGTGGAGGGAAAACGTGGCCAGGCCCCAGTAGATATGTAAATGTGGAGAGAATCTCTGTTGTTTTGCTCCCAACACTCACTCTCCCTCCGTGTGATAATAATCTTCTAATTTTGGTCTGGGAAACTAACTGCCCCTTTGTCACATTCAGCCTATGAGTTTCAGATGAACCTGACTTCACTCTTGGCTCCATGGCATCATGTGACCAAATGCTAAGCCATCCCATGAATCCATTCGTATGGCCACAGTGGGTTCGGGGATGCAGTTACGACCCAATTCAGGTCAATCAGGGCTAATAAGTTTCAATATAAAGACTTTTTGAGTTATTGGGGATGAGCCACTCTTTTAAGCTCCAACCATTTGCCTTCATGAGGGGCAGCATGGCTGATAATGGCGTCAACTCAGTGTAGGGAAGAGGTGAGAGATGGAGAGAAACTGGATCTGGTCATATCATTTGAGCTGTTGGATCCAACTATGCCTGAAACCAGTATTACTCTGTGCATTTTCAGTATGTAAGCCAATGCATTCTTGCTTTTACTTAACACATTTGAGTTGGGTTTCTGTCACTTGGAATTCAAAGAATCCCAACTCGTGCAATAGGACCAGAAGAGGCAGAGGAGAAAAGTAGTTTAGTAAGGGGAATGGCTTGAGTGAAGGTGAAGAAGAATAGAGAACTATAAAGTACTTGGACAGTAATGGGGAGGCTTTCATGCCTGGAACAGAGGCTGAGGCTAGGAAATAAACAGACATTTAAAGTAGGGTCAGGTCATGGTCTAGGAAATTGGGCATAGAATTTAGAGTCAGTGTGAAAGAGTGGGAGAGATGCTTTGGGTATAATGTGTATAACTGCTCTTTGGGTTGAAATAATTTCTTTTTATTTCTGGGAATATCTGAAATATGGGGTAGATGCTCATCGTAGATTTATGCTAATAAATATAAATATGATAAAAGCAAATTAATTAGCATTTACACTAACTAAACTCTGCAGCTGACAAGGCCACTTTAATTCCATGGACTTGTTTGTTATCTTGTGTGAGTGATAGGCCCAGTTATAATATATAAATGCATACGTTAGATTTCAATGGGGGTTTCTTAATACCAAGGCATGATTTTTCATTCATACTCTTTGAGTTGAAATGCAGGGATGCAGAAGCGTCACTGTGATTTATGGCAATGACAGGGCAATATATACATGTATGTATATGTATATGTGTGTATAAATAAAGCATATATTATAAGGACTTGGCTCACACAATCACATAGCCTGAAAAGTCTCGGGGTCTGCTGTCTGTAAGCTGGAGACCCAGGAAAGCCGCTGGTGCAGTTCTGAGAACCAGAGGGCTAATAGTGTAAGTCCCAGTCGAGGGCAGGAGAAGACCAATGTCCCAGCTCAAGCAGTTGAACAGAGAGTGAATTCTCCCTTCCTCTACCTCTGTGCTATTCAGCCCCTGATGGATTGGATTATGCCCACTCACACTGGGGAGGCCGATCTGCTTTACTGAGCCCACTGATTCAAATGCTGATCTCACCTGGAAACACCCTCACAGCTATACCCAGAAATAATGTTTAATCTGGACACCCCATGTCCCAGTCAAGTTGACACATAAAATTAACCACCACAATTCTTAAAAGTGACGTTAATGCCTATGTCTACTTTCTAATACATTTCTAGTTAATTATCACCCAGCAAAATGGCATTGGCTTGCACCACACCTTTCCAGAAATGAAGGGGGAGGCTGAGGTGGGAGAAGTGAAGGTGGGGAACAGGGTGGGCTCTTGACCCTTGGTGTGGCCTTCTGGTGTATGAGACTTTCTCCCAATCAGAGAGGAGCACCCAGTGGAGGTCGGAGATATGAAGGACACAGCTGGTTCCACGTACACCTTGTCCCATCCATTTTAGAGCTCCAAGTCTCTGCTTATAAGTATTTCAGTTCCCTGCTTCTGGGAAATACAGACTCCTTACTCTTCCCTTCATAACTATGCTCTTAGCCCAGGTTCCTTCTGCACCAAGAGCTCAGTGTGGTAGAAATCAGTTTTAGCCTTGTGACATCTCTCTCTTTTTCTTTCTAGGATTTAACTAAGGAGAGTGAATAGAATCACGTTTGTAGAAACATCAGAAACATGTGAAGAGTATAAGTTAGTCTGGGTTCCAATGAGATGTGATCTAGTTGGCCAGAGCCAGAATTCAACTCCTTTTTTTTTGGCTAGCTTTTGCTTTCCAGACTTTAATCACCAACCTGTCTTCTCTTAGTGAAAAGAATGAAGCAGTCATTTCTTACACCTGTTCATTAGGGAGTAGATGTTTTTGTTCTGGATGAGTGTTTTTAAAGCAGCACCAACCCTTTCAGACACACCTGGGTGGCGTATAAACAAGCACATCCCCACCCCAGGCCCCACAAAGGCACTGATTGAGAAGGGCTGGGATGAAGTACTCCAGGTAATTACAGTTCACTTTGAAAACCTGTGCCTTTAAGGGATTTCAAAATTTGCTTAGATCAGGTTGGTTTTCACGCAGATGAATTAAGCTCTGAAAACGTTGTAGGGAAATGGTGAAGCAGCTCATATGTGCAGGCTGACCTGACTGTGCTGTCGTTGGGTGAAGAAGTGCGTGACGCTGCTCTGTCGGCTGGGGTCGTCTCATCCCAGTCATTTCCTGAAGTTGATCAGTTTTAATCGCTTTCTGTGATGGTTCATGTAGAGGCAGGAAACCATTCCAAACTCACATGTTCCCAGCACCGTCTGAGTCATCGCTATATGTCCTGACCTTTCCAATAACCTTGCTGGCAGAGCAAGTCAAAGCCAGGAAACAGGTAAGCAATCTGCCTTCCTAAACTGCAAACACATATGTTTTGATAAAGCTATTGGCAAGTTTAATAGAGTGTAATTAACTATTCAAACTCCATTTCACTCACTGGGGCTTAAAAGTTGCTTTGGGGATGGCAAAAAGATTTTTGGGATTTCTTCTTGCCTTGAGCTTTGTTTGGGGTTGGTTTTAATTAAAGACTTCAGGCCAGGTGCAGTGGCTCATGCCTGTAATCCTAGCACTTTGGGAGGCCAAGGCAGGAGGATCGCTTGAGCCAGGGAGTTTGAGGTTGCAGTGAGCTATCTTGATGCTGCTGCACTTTAGCCTGAGTGACAGAAAGAGACCCTTTCTCAAAAAAAAAAAAAAAAGACTTCAGTAGACATGCATTCTAGAGGGAAATCAGTGTTGTCCATGGTGTAGAAGCTAATCCATATTTGCTTAAAAATGAATTCATCTCATGGGATTAGATTTAAAACGTGACCATTAATTTAAAGAATATATCTGCTGCTTAACATCACAGGGAATTGCATTTCATATAAAACCATGAGATGTGAAAGGTACATTTTGGAATATAAAAAGCTATTATTCACTATATGTTAAACATATGAATCTCTCAGGAAAGATTAGTGCCTGGCACATAGTAGGTGCTCATAAATGATTATCATTGAAGAAGGAGTGGGATTAAAAGTATGAATTGAGTATCTGTGGACTGAGAAAGCTGTGTATTTAGTGAGAACAATAAAAATGTCCTCTTTATCAGCTGATGTTTGTGATGTAAAATATTTTCTGTTGGTGCTTAAGCAGTAAGTAGTGAGTGTTTATTAGCTAACCCATTTGAAACACTGTGTATATTTTCTTTTGCTTTAGTAATTGAATATAATAAATAGTACTGTTGCCTGGACAGCAGCTGTGATTACATTACCAAAAAGGATGCTTTTCTTAGACTGCTATCTTTTGTAGTATCAGCTGGCACTACTCATAGATAATAAACACAAGCAATACTGCTTTTAATGAGTTGGAAGGTGTTATGGGTTTGGGAACGAAGGTTTAAAGTTGTTGATTAGGCAAATTAAGCTGTCTGCCTACTTTCTAACAGTTGTGATTTCCCAAATGCTAACTTGCAACAGAGATCCTAGAAGCTGCTAAAGCTCTTTTATTTAAACAACAACAACAAAACCAACAAAACACCCTATGATGGCATGGGCAATATATGTAACCTTAACACTTGTACCCCTGTAATATGCTAAAATTAAAAAAAAAAAGAAAGAAGAAGAAAAAAGAAATATAACCAGGGTAGAATCCAGGTCCTTTTCCCCTAATTGAACTAAAGTTGACAAAATTACTGCTGCATTATATGTAAAAATATTTTCCATCTATGTAATACGATTACATTTTATTTTTTATACTTTATAACTTTGTATCTATGTAATAAAATCAATCATACAGCAAGAACAGTAAAAAAAATAATGAAAGTTATGCCTAGGCAGTATAGTATTTGTGGTTTTATGAAGCTGAAATGACAGACTTGTAATAAATTGTAGTTTTCTGTAAAACTTTAATTGAAGTTTCAACAGTGAAATCTTTGAATGAGACATTAATATTTTTCTACTTATTTTTTTGGATAATATGATGATGGGATCAAATGGGGCTTAACGTAATATTATTTTAAGCAAATAAAGTGCATGTTGTTATGGAGAGACAAAAGGAATCTCTAGGAATCATGGACAAAATGACTCAGAGTGCATGAAGAAGTCAATGTCAGACTTCCCAGTGCTTTCGTCTTTCTAAGCATTGCAGGGGTAAGGGAGAAATTTCCTCTTTACCCTCAAAAGTTCATGGAAAGATCAACTCACAATTAAGGCAGATTAATAAGAGGAACAGGTTTATTTACTGTGCGCACAGGGAGAATCACAGAGCTTTTACCCAATATTGCAATGAGGTCCAAAAATTTTTACACCCTCCTTTTAGAGGGGAGATGAGGATTATAGGTAATTCTGTTTAGGGGCAATAAATGGTTGCTAGGGAAGATGAATGGATGGGAGAAACAGATTGACTTGTAAATGATTCCCTTTGCAAATTAAATTAACCCCGAGACAGGTATTAATCGTAAAATGGTTTGGGCTAGGTCTGGATGCATTTTTGATCTTCTTTCCTGCAATACAGTGAGATTACAGGGACAGGAAGGGAAGTCAATTGTTCTTTTGATGGGTCCATCTGGTTATGCAGGTAGAGAGAAGCCCCTTCCAATGCCTGTTGATCTCTAAGGGCCTTTAATTCAAAATACTTTTTATACCAAGGAGTCATATTTTAGGGCGAACTTTCCTGAGCTCCTTCATTCCTCCTGTCTGGAACTTTCCTAGAAATTTCACCCATTAAAAACTGAGTTGGTGGCTGTGGAGAGAGAGAGAAAGATCTGGTTGGTAGTCAAGTAACAAGGGATCTGAAAAGGGAGACAAGAACATAGATTAGAATGAGAATAAATAAAAGAACAGATCTAAGCACATTTGCCCGTATCCCATTAAACCTGTCTGCCTTTCTTGGGAACTGGTCTTCATTAATCTGATGGAGAATATTTATCTTGTGTTTTAAGAAGTGTAGATTAGTCTCTGCTTGCCCTGAGTGGCTTATGTAGAAACAGCATTTTTTACCAATGATCATGCAAGCTCCTCTCTGTTGGGCGGTCAGGACATCCAGGACTTGGTGGTTTTCAAATACAACAGAGGTGAGGCTGTGGACTTCTGACTGAAGTGCTCCAAATGCTTTGCACAGTGAAAGTGAACTCTTGTTCTCTCCCACCATGGAGATATTAAACACTGCCTTTTCAATATCATAAGATACAAATGCTGGGAAAAGTGTCCTGAGCACCAAAAAGAACTTAGAAATTGTAATATATACAAGTAGTTTTATTTTTAATTTTGTTTTATTATTTTTTAAAAATTTTAGCATATTATGGGGATACAAATATTAAGGTTACGTATATTGCCCTTATTCCCCTTCCTCCTCGAGTCAGAGCTTCAAGTGTCTCCATCCATCCCCCAGGTGGTGCTCATCGCAGTCATTATGTATGTGTATACCCACCCCTTCTCCCCGGTCCCACCTGCCCGACACCCAATAAATGTTATTCCTATATGTCCACTTAGGTGTTGATCAGTGAAACCAATTTGCTGGTGAGTACATGTGGTGCTTGTTTTTCCATTCTTGGGATACTTTACTTAGTAGAATGGGTTCCAGCTTTATCCAGGAAAATACAAGTAGTTTTTAATAATATCACATCTATTATGTTTGCACGGTACCTCTTTATGTAAGAAAGAGCCCAAGTTTGTAGTTTGGCATTTAAAGTAGAGTACCTGGTAACAAAGGATGTCAGATAAAAAAGTCCATAGTGTCCTGACCACCTAGGTGAGAACCACTTGTATGCTTTATCATCACACAAGATAAAAAGACCAGTGCAATTTATAGGATAGGGTCAGGTTGGAACCTGTGACCTCCCAGTCTGGAGTTTGCTGTGCCTCTTCTTCCTCATTGGCTCTTCCACATCTCCAGTGTCCATGTGTACCTGCCAGTCTATGGGAACATAACAGGTTATGAAATATTTGCTATAAAAGGCCTTGGCCTGGTTCTAGCAGTTATAAGGCTTGGTTTTGTCACCTAACCAACTCAGTCCAGACTTTTGGTCTGTCCTTATACAATCTTCAGTGTCTGACAACTTAATGGGAACAACTGAACTACCCCAAATTGCACAGGCCTGGCTTGCGAGCCGTTCCTAACGTCTTGTGATCTGACAATTATTGACATCATGAGAGTTAATATCAGCACCATCTCTGATCTTTGTAGGAGGTGCAAGAATGGCCTCTGTGGAATCAAACCATAGAGTCTGATCACAATATTGCCCTAGTATGGTCACCCAGAAAAGATCCAGTTTTCATCCCCGTTTTCAATGCAGAGGGAAAAGCTCCTTTCTAGTGACTTTACCTGAGCAAAAGGTAGTTTTTTCCTTTTTGTGCTTGGGAGCCTATTCTCTGGCCCTCAGAGGCATTCGACTCCTTTAAATCCCTAAAATTAGCATCAGGAAAAATCATTGCCTAAGTTGATCATGGAGATCTGAAAACCAAAGTCAAGATTCAAGGTAAAAATACGATCCTTAATTTCTGGAGAACTGAGTACTCTACTTTCTGGCTACACTTACCTATGCATGCATAAGTATTAGGCCCTGGAAGTGGCAAATCCTTACAGAAATGGCAAAATCTTACTAAAGGCAAATTGTTGCCTAGCTAGTAATTGCTTAAAATAATAAAATAGGCAATTAAAAGATTGATAGCCTGAATAAAATAATATTTAAGAGCTGGCAAATTATTCTTTAAAACAGCTATTAGATCTGCTTCTGTCTGTGTGTCTGCATGTTTATGTCTACGTATGTCATGTATATGTGATATTTATTTTACTACCAAAATATTTGAAATAACTCTAATTAGCTTAAACCATAAGTGCTTAAATCAAATATTTTATTAAGAAAATAGAAACTGGCCGGGCGCGGTGGCTCACGCCTGTAATCCTAGCTCTCTGGGAGGCCGAGGTGGGCGGATCCTTTGAGCTCAGGAGTTCAAGACCAGCCTGAGCAAGAGCGAGACCCCATCTCTACTATAAATAGAAAGAAATTAATTGGCCAACTAATATATATAGAAAAAATTAGCCGGGCATGGTGGCGCATGCCTGTAGTCCCAGCTACTTGGGAGGCTGAGGCAGCAGGATTGCTTGAGCCCAGGAGTTTGAGGTTGCTGTGAGCTAGGCTGACGCCATGGCACTCACTCTAGCCTGGGCAACAGAGTGAGACTCTGTCTCAAAAAAAAAAAAAAAAAAAAAAAAGAAAATAGAAACTAACTCAAATGTTCGTTAGTTCACATGACTTTGATAAAATAGTAATTGACCTCTGCTCAACCTTCTTTTCGATTCTCTTGCACCCCAATTCACAGTCTGGCTTTACATTCATCTTCAGAGGGAGATAATTTACATAGACCCGAATACCTCAGAGATACTGTGAGTTTCCTTCAGTATTCTCTAAAATTCTCAAAGGTGATTTGGACTCTACAACCTTTACCCAAGGATCTACTCTTACTCAGTACGTTGATGATCTTTTGCTCTGTGAACAAGGTGCCTCCTTAGACACCCTCATTCTTTTAAAATCTCTAGCTGAGAGAGGCCATGAAGCCTCTAGGTCTAGACTCCATGGGTACAGACAACTCTTACTTAGGACATGAACTATCTCTGGGCATTCAAAAACTCACCCAAACACCTGAGTCAGTCTGTCCATCCCACTTCCCAAAACTAAGAAATAACTATGCAAATTTCTACGAGCAGCTGGCTAGTGCTGCCACTTGATTTCTAGTTTTGCTTCTCTTGCTAAATCGTCTTATTCCCTTCTCCCAGACAGTGTTCAGGAGCCTATTCTCTGACCCTCAGAGGCATTAGACTCCTGTAACTCCCCCAAACTAGCATTATCCACACCTCCTGCTCTGGCTTACCTAATTTTGATAAACCTTTCCACTTACATTGACATGAAAATAATGGGACTGTGGCTGCTATTTGGGGACAGCCCTTTTCCTCTCAGATCCATTCGATAGTATATTTTTCATGCCAGTCAGATCCTGTGGCAGCAGGCATGACCCCAGGCTTGAGTGCAGTGGCAGCAGCTGCCACCCTGATTGACTAAGCCAGCACCTTCCACCAGGTTCCCCTCTTTGTTCCCCATGCTGTGTCTGCTCTCCTACAAGTCCATAAAACACCTCTCTAGCAGACGGCAGACCACCTATTAACCATCCTCTCCGTTGTTTTACATCACTATAACACTTTTTATTTTTTTTTATTTTGGCATATTATGGGGGTACAGATTTTAAGGTTTCAATAAATGCCCTTTCCTCCCCTCCCCCCACAAGTCTGAGTCTCCAGCATGACCATCCCCTAGACGGTGCACATCTCACTCATTATGTATGTATATACCCACCCCCACCCCCCCTCCCATCTGCCCAATACCCTATTACTGTAGTACCTATGTGTCCACTTAGGTGCTGCTCATTAGTACCAGTTTGCTGGTGAGTATATGTGGTGCTTGTTTTTCCATTCTTGGGATACTTCACTTAGTAGTATGAGTTCCAGCTCTAACCAGGAAAATATAAGATGTGCTATATCACTGTTGTTTCTTAGAGCTGAATAGTACTCCATGGTATACATATACCACATTTTATTAATCCATTCTTGGATTGATGGGCACTTGGGCTGTTTCCACAGCCTTGCGATTATGAATTGTGCTGCTATAAACATTCGAGTGCAGGTGTCTTTTTTGTAGAGTGTCATTGGATCTTTTGGGTAGATGCCCAGCAATGGGATTGCTGGATCAAATGGTAGATTCACTTGTATCGCTTTAAGGTATCTCCATATTGCTTTCCACAGAGGTTGAACTAGTTTG